>PVKE010040208.1:0-14687 GCA_004027555.1 Craseonycteris thonglongyai
TCGAATCCCGGCTCCGGCCCAGGCAGGACCCACGTGCTGAACTGGGGAGTTCCCACAGTTTGGTTCTCTAACTGTCTCTGTCTCTGTCTCTCTCTCTATCTGTCAAAAAGTAAAATAGAAATAACTATGCACTGAAGACAAAAAGATAATTTCTCTCTATAAATGTGAAAAGATAAAAAAAAAAAAAAGAAAAAAAAAAAAGAAATATTTAAAAAGTAATGTGAGGGGATGCTGGGATGGCTTAGTGGGTTGAGCGCTTGCTTTACATCTCCAGGTCCAGGGATCGAGTCCCCGCCCATGTGGACCTATATGCTGAACTGGGTGTGCCCCAGTTCAGTTCTTGCCCTGCACATCCCAGTACCCGCCTGTAGAATGAAACTATATTGAAAACTAGTGACATATGACTGTGGAGACTGCTCTGGGCCCTCCCCCTTCTCTCTGTCTGTCTCTCAAAAAAACAAACAAACAAAAAAAGCATTAAAAATCTTTAAAAAATTATGTGAATAATTGCTGTGCTTTCCCAAGGGACATTACCTGATATTCAGTTTTTCTGAAATTTACATATTTTAGATATTCAGTTTCATGAACATGAAAAATTACCTGTTTGTATTTTGTAAAACTTTAAATTTTTTTTCTTAACTTTGACTTACTAGGGGTGGTCAAGAAATTTTTGGAATGGGGTGGGGGTTTTAGGAGAGGTGGGAGTACTAGTTTACACTGTTTGTTTGTTTGTTTGTTTTTCACACTATTTGATTGTGTGACTTACTAGTATATGTGCCAAATTTTACCCAACTTCCATCCATGTTCTTTCACATATTGCTGAAGAAGCACGTTAAGCAGGAAGAAAACTCCAAGTATGGATCAAATTGAATTTTGTGCTGCCATTAAGTTACTCATAAAACAAGGGAAAACACCTCAGACATTTGGAAGTGATGTTAGCAGTTTACAGGGACTTGCCCTGGGAAATTCATGGTTTATAACTAGCACAGACTTTTCAAGCAAGGCAGAGAGTCTATTGAAGATAGCCTCCATTGGGATGCCCTGTTAAAGCCACTTCCTCAGACATTCTCAAAAATGTTAAAAACTTGTAATGGAAGATGCCAGATTGAATAAAAAGCAACTTGCAGAAATGATTGGAGTCCTACCTACAACCATTTAAAATATTCTCCATCAGCATTTAAAGATGTCAAAAGTCAATGCAGGATGGATACTGAGAATGCTTATGCTGTTTCAAAAACAACAGTGCATCAAGTGTTCATGACAGCTTTAGGACTTCTGCAGAAACAACAAAGATGAAGTATTTTGGGTTTTTTTTTTTAAGATGAAGTTTTAAACCTGGTTGTCACTGGAGATGAAACTTGGGTTCATCAATATGAGCCTGAGTTAAAGCAGGAGTCCATTCAAAGGCATGAAAAGGGTACACCCCCTCTAAGTAGTTCAAGGTGTCATCATCAGCTGAAAAAATAATGGCAACTGTTTTTTGGGATATGGAGGTTACCCTACTGATTGTTTACAAGGAGAAAGATGTCACAATACCTGGAGAGTACTATTCCAGTCTGTTGAAACAGCTAAAAGAATCTGTGAAGGAGAAAAGAAGAGGAAAATAGACCAGTGAGGTGCTGCTTTTGTGCATTGTGTCCTTGCACAAGAGCAACATTGCATTGGCTACTGTTCACAACTGTGGCTTCCAAATGTAAAACTACCCTTCCTATAGCCCTGACCTGGTTGGCTGATTATTATTAGTTCCCAAATATGAAAAGACAGCTTCAAGGGAAGAATTTTTTTTTTTTTTAAAGATTTATTTTTATTGTTTTTGACAGAGAGAGAGACACACACACACACAGAACTGAATTGGGGGAACGCCCCAGTTCAGCATATGGGTCCACACCGGGCGGGGCAGAGCCGGGGCCGGGCCTTGATCCTTGGTCCCTGGCGCTGCAAAGTGAGCGCTTAACCCACTGAGCCATCCCGGCTTCCCCTGCAATCTATTCTTCATTAACACACAGAATAACCCTTTAAAATTATTAATCTAGTCATATCACTTATGTGCAAAACCTTTCATTGGCTATATACATCAAAGTGAAAGCTTAAGTCTTGACAAAGTACTATACATTTCTACCTGATCTGCCCCATGCTACCTTTTAGCACTTTACCTCTCATATATTTCAGTCATATTGGCCTTGACCTTCTTCCTGTTCCTGGAGCACACCAGGTTCATACGTATCTTAGGGCCCTTTGAACTTTCCCTTTACTTGGAGTTCTGTTTCTCTGGATATTCACATTATTCTCTGTACCATAATGGAAATACAAGTGCTCTGCAAATGTCATATCCTGAGAGGTCTTCTTGACCACCTTACCTAAAATAACACCTAACATCATTCTTTATCTTCTTACCCTGCATTTTTTTCCTTCAAAAAATGTATTACTATCTAACATTATACTGAATGGAAGTTTCCTGAAGACAGGTCTTTTGTCTGTGTTTCATTACTGAATCCTCAGCTCTTAGACTGGTGTCACATATAATAGGTACCTAGTAAGTATTTGTCAAATTAATGAAAAAATGAAGTTTCCTGAAGTGAAAGGAAAAATAAACTAATGTATACTGAATACTCATAATAAGCTAAACATTGCTTTGGTAATTTAATATATGTTTTTCACATTTAATCTTCTTAATAAATTTTTAAGAATAGATATTATCCCCATTGACTGGCAAGGAAACTGAGACTTGGAAAAATTAGTTTGTCCTGGCATAGCTAGAATTTAAAATACCGTCCATTGTATTTTACTCCAAAGCAAAAGCTTTCTGTACCCTGTTATTTTTAAATTGTTAAATGTGCTATGTACTATATAAAATAAAAAGTTAAATAATAAGTGGTTATTTAAATTAAGTAAATGTATTAGGTAGTATATATTTAAATTTCAAGTGAATGGTACTAACAATACATAACTATAAAATGGTTAGCCAAACAAATGTTTGGCACATAGAAGCTCAAAATGAAGCATTTTGGTGCAATGAATTTTTGAACAGAAAAGTGTCTGGCTCTTAAATAATAAGTAGAATTTCAATTGTTGGGAAGAAATAACAAGGCCATTTTAGGTGCAGAGGACAATATAAGCAAATGTAAAATGATAACTTTTTATCTCTTTACCTTACATTTTTTTCCTTCAAAAAACATTACTTTCTAACATACAGAATAGAAGTTTCCTGAAGACAGGAAAGTGTAATAATTTCCTGAAGACGTGAAAGGAGAACAAAATTTATCAGGAAATAAGAATTAATGTTTAGGGGCGCTGTGACATAAGTTTGAGAAAAGTTAGTTGGAGATCAGATTGTGAAGAATTTGAATTTCAAGGCTAAAGTGTTGGATGTTAATTATTGGGAAGCTGTACAATAATAATGATAATGAACAGTTGCATGAGTATATGGGCAATAGAATGTAGTGGTTAAGAGTGTGGGTTTGAAGTAAAACTGTCTTGAGTTAAAATCCTGGCTCTGCCCTATACTATTATAGGTTAGTGAACCCAGCAAATTACTTAACATTTCTGTGCTCTAGTTTCCTCATCAGTCAAATGGTGATAATACTTTTTAATTCAACAGAGCCATTGTGAGGATTAAATGAATTATTTTATATAAAGATACTGAGAATGATTCTTAGGACATAGTAAGCATTCTTAAGTATTAATTGTGGTCATGTACAGGGTAGTCCAAATATAGGTATACAGTTGAATCAATGAAATTCATCACAACAGACCATAATTTGTGTCATATTGTGTGTGTCACAGTGTACTGGACAGGTTTGAGGAATGTTGCAGCATGAATGGAAGACATTTTGAGCACTTAACAAGATTAAACAGTGTTAAATAAATGTAAATATAATAATAAAATGCAAATAAACTGTATTCCTACTTTTAGGCCACCATATGTATGATTTTTAATTTTCATATTGCTGTCATGTATATTATTTCTTTTAATTTTCACAGCAACTGTATGAAGTAGGTATTATTATTTCCAATTTAATGATGGACAAAACAAAACCAAAAAGTTGTGTCATGTCAGAAATCCCCAGCTGATAAAACTGATCTTATGGTTCTAAACTTTTTTACCGTGGTTCTCTGTAATCTAAGACCGGGGTTCCCAATCCCTATTAAGAACCCAGCCGCACAGCAGAAGGTGAGCAATGGGTAGGTGAGCAAGAGAAGCGTCATTTGTATTTACAGCCTCTCCTCATCACTTGTGTCACCTCCTGATTGCCACTTCCTGTCAGATCAGCTGTGGCATTTTTATAGATTCAAATAGAAGCATGAACCCTATTGTGAACTATGCATTCATACCCATTCCCCCAAATCCCCATGGAAAAATTGTCTTCCCTGAAACTGATCCCTGATGCCTAAGAGATTGGGGACCTCTGATCTCAGAAACTGATGGAATAATGAAAAATATGATGAAAGTCAAATTTCAGGAAAATTATTCAGGTAGAATTTTGTAAAGTGAAATGAAGAAAGAAAAGAATCTGGAATCAGGTATATCAGACTCGAGGTAATCTAGATTTAGTTTTTATTTATAAATAATTTCTATGCCAGGGCTATTGATAATTAAGAGAAAAGACAAAGCAGACATTGTGAATTTTCTAACCAATTAATTGATATTCTTTCAGCTGTATTTAAACTTGAAACAAATAGAAGTATATGGCCTTTGATAAGAATCTATCGGGGTGGCTTTCTTCTGATTGAATTCCTTTTCCTACTGGGCATCAACACGTATGGTTGGAGACAGGCTGGAGTAAATCATGTGCTCATCTTTGAACTTAATCCGAGAAGCAATTTGTCTCATCAACATCTCTTTGAGGTAATCAAAGTAAGACATAAAGTCCCACAACTATAGTTTGCCTTAGGTATACATAGTTGATTTAGTGGGTACTGAAATCTACCTTATACTTGAAGAGGACTGTTGACTTAATAACTAAACATTCTTTTTACCTTTGTTTTATTAAAGAGATTTCTGAATAATGGTAAAAATAAAAATAACATTTTTTCTCTTTTTGTCTTTTCCATCCTTTATCAGATTGCTGGATTCCTTGGGATACTGTGGTGCCTGAGCCTTCTGGCATGCTTCTTTGCTCCCATTAGTGTCATCCCTACATATGTGTATCCACTTGTTCTTTATGGATTTATGGTTTTCTTTCTTATCAACCCCACCAAAACTTTCTATTACAAATCTCGGTTTTGGCTGCTTAAACTGCTGGTAAGTCTAGAAATTTGTGTACCGTTCTTAGAGTGGTTTATTGGTTTTTGGCTTCCTCCAGGATGAAACCAAGGCTCCTGTATCACACAGCTCCAGGAGACATGGCTCACACTGACTGTAGTCTTTGTGAGTGGTGCCCTAGCTTCAAGGGCAAAGAAAACAATACCACTGGTGCACCTGATGCTGTTTCACAGTGCAGTGTCTTTGGGAAAAGCACACATGCATTATTTTCCCTTCCAAAATGAAGTATTAGGTGTCCAGATATTGAAATGATTTTGTAAATTAATGATAATTAATTAATTACTTCAGTATACAAATTATTTAATTAGCTGTGATAACGTGTAGAACTCTATAAGTTTCCTTTTTTAAAAAAGGTGATAAAACTTATTTTCCTGTTAAGTTGATATAAGTAGTCCGGGGAAAAAAACTTTTTTTTTTTTTTAAGATTTATTTTACTGATTTTTGACAGAGAGAAACAGAGACAGAGAGAGACAGAGAGAAGGGGGAGGGCCCAGACAGCAGTTTCCATAGTTGACATTAGTTTTCCATATAGTTTCACTCCACAGGTGGGCACAGGGCTGCGCAGGGCAGGAACTGGGCCAGGAGCCTCCTGCATAGGTCCCGGCAAGAACTGAACTGGGGACACACCCCAGTTCAGCATGTAGGTCCGCATGGGCCGGGGCCAGGATTCGATCCTCGGTCCCCGGGGCTTCAGAGCGAGCGCTTAACCCGTTGAGCCATCCCAGCTTTCCCCAGGAAACATTTTTATTTAATGAAAGATTGGTTCTCTAAAAGCCATAGGAATATCTTGCCAGATCACCAACTTTAATTTGAAAAACTGACTTTAATTCTTATTTATAATCAATGTCATTTCTTCCACTTTACATATTTTTATTTTTTAAAGATTTATTTTTTATTGTTTTTGACAGAGAGAAAGAGAGAGAGTGGAGAGGGCACAGAGCAGTCTCCATAGTTTCACATCACTAGTTTTTTGCATAGTTTCATTCCATAGGTGGGCTCAGGGCTGCACAGGGCAGGACCCAGCTGGGGGCCTCCCACATAGGAAGCAAGCCCCCGCTGCGAGCTGGGGGACCTTCCACATGGGAAGTACACTCAGGGCAGGAGCTGAATTGGGGGCCTCCCACATAGGAGGCTTGCCCTGGTGAGAACCGAACTAGGGCAAACACTACCAGTGCAGCATATGGGTCCGCACAGGTTCAGTCCGGGATTTGATCCTCAGACCCTGGGGCTGCAAGATGAGTGCTCGACCTGCATCCCCACTTTACGTATTTTTTTATGGTCTCAAAATCATGCAGCCTTAGCATTAGGATATAGAAGTTGTTGCAAAAAATGGTTAACTGTATTTTTTGTGATAGTGTAAGGATACCCCTGGGAAGGGACTTCTGCCTAATCCTAAATTAAACCAGCTCTGTTTTGAAAATCAATTCGGAATGCTTTCATATAATTATTTCTTAGATTATGAATTACAACTAACAGTAGAATAAAGTTTAATGATTAAATTGACCAATTCTACACAAACTTTCAGATTTCTGTAATTATTATTTCACTTTTTTTTTACCTTACAAATTACACTGTCTTGAAAATTGTAGTTTTTTATTTTCTTTTATATATGCCCCTAGGGTTAGTAGTATTTTTTCTATTCTTAGCAATATACTGCCTGTATATAGCATTAACTAAATTTTTTGAAACCTAAAGACAAAATATGGCCTTGATGTTAAAAGAAAAACTATAAGCATTAAACAAATTAAAAGCAACCAATGCTCCAATACAGGTGAGTGTTAATAGCAATTAGGAAAAGAAAATGACCCAAATCTCCTTGATTTACCCCCCCCCCACCCCCCAAGTTGATTGTTATTTATTTGCATTTCTTATTTCTTCCACTAGGATTTTTATCACAAATTGAGAATTTCCTTCTTTTCCTCCAATTTCTTAAATAATAAATAAAAGAGCAAGTAATTTCCTTTAAGGATAGCACCACTAGGCCTAACTTTGGGTTTGATTTCTGAGAGTGGAACTTAGATACACAGGACTATTTTGATAAGTCATAATTATATCATCACCTTTAATACATCTTATCATCATCTAGAAAACATGCTTTTTAGAGAATTGTTTTTAAGACAAAAATTTGAGCCGTGTTTTTCTCTCTTGAAATTCATACTAAAAATAAATCATTTCCAGATAGTACATTATTAGATTACCTTTCTTATTTTGCAATTATTTGTCATTGTATTACTAGATTTTGTAAAGTTTTAAAACTGTTATTTGCGTTAAAAATGTAGTATTTGTAGTATAACTAAAATTATAAACAACTAATGTTTTCTGCCTCAATTATTGTGAAATCTTTATAAAGTTATTTTGAAATGAGGTTTGAAAGACTCAGAAAACTCAGATGTTAATATGATTGCATCATTCTAATAACAGAATAATACAGTTGTCTATATTTGTGCTAAGTGAGCATTTCCCCAGTGCATCATTCTTTGTTTAAATAGTAAGGTATGAGTCATGCATCACCAGTTACTTTTATTAGCACAGTGAACCCCCATTGTGTAGGCACTTACCAGTGTGTCTGCTGTGTGCTAATAAATGGCTTATTGGTGGAATAAGTTGGCAATGATAATATAAGAAATAACAGAAACAATAAAATGTACTAGAGTCTCATCCTAAAGTAAAACTACATTTCCTTTTTTTTAATTTTTAGTGGGAAAAGAACATATGTCAGTTCGCCATAGTGGTAGGCACTGTGTGCCATTTACATGCATATTTAAATTTGAATCTATGGGGGAAGCTGGGATGGCTTAGTGGGTTAAGCACTCGCTTTGCAGCCCTGGAGCCTGAGGATTGAATCCCAGCCACGGCCCAAGCAGACCCATATGCTGAATTGGGGTGTACCCCCAGTTCAGTTCTCGCTGGGGCCTATGCGGGAGGCTCCCAGCCCAGTTCCTGCCTGTGCAGCCCCGTGCCCACCTGTGGAGTGAAACTATATGGAAAATTATTGCTGTTAACTATGGAGACTGCTCTGGGCCCTCCCTCTTCTCTCTGTCTCTGTCTGTCTCTCTGTCAAAAACAATAAAAATAAATCTTTAAATTTGAATCTATGGAATTAATATATGCTACTTTCCTCCTCCAAAAAACTAAAAAATTTATAGGAATTGATTTATTTAATATTATCTGTTAAATTAGGAAAACTTATTTACATTCATTAGGTCATGCATCCTCTCTCCAGATTTGTATTTGTCCTAATTGGAACTCTATTAGGAAGTTATAAACAGTACCTCAGATTTTCTAAACAAAATTTCAACTTATTCTTACAGAAGGCTAGTTAAAAGTTTTTAAATTAGAATGCTTTGCTATATAATTTGGGAATTGTTCTTTCCAATATTTTTAGTTGTATAGTAAAATTGTTACACATCTCTCTACTCTAAGAATACAGTAGAGAGACACATCTCTCTACTCTAAGAATACAGTAGAGAGATGTTCTCATTTAATAGTGCACTGTTCAGGACATCCTTATAATACACCATGAGGTGGGAGTTGCTTTTAATCCACATTTTACAAACGAGGAAACCTAAATTCTGAGAAGTTAAATGTGGTTACGCTGTAAGTAATGGAGAAGGGGTCTTGAGTCCAGGCAGTCTGACTTCATAATCTTAACTCAACACTACTACCAATTAATAGCTAGACCTGGTAGTTACTTTATCTAAGAGGTTTAATTTTGATTGGGTGGATCAAATTAATGGAATATAAAAATTAAATTTGGAAAGAATGTGATTATTCACAATCCTCTAAAAAGTAGAAATCAAGACTTCATCTTAACTATTTATCTGCATTAACTTTATCTGCATCTTCTTAACTATTAAGCCGATGTTAGCATATATGACCTTTGTAATAATTTATTGGAGGCTTTTTTGTGTATGTGGGTAAAATATCAAATGTCCAGAATTGTCTCAAGCTCTCTTACTAATATTATTCACTGAATCATTATCATTTTAATCAAAATCACAACAAGGTAGATATTTAAAGACCTTAACCAGAACAATAAAGGAAGAGAATTCTCACTCAAAAGGGGAATTCATATAAATGTAAGATGAATTTGACTGTGTGTAAACCATTTAAGTCTATTCTATACCCTAGAGCAGTGGTGTCCAACCTTTTGGCTTCCCTGGGCACACTGAAAGAAGAATTGTCTTGGGCCACACATAAAACACACTAACACTAACAATAGCTGATGAACTAAAAAAAAAAAAGGGGGTCACAAAAAGAAATCTTATAATGTTTTAAGAATTTGTGTTGGGCCTCATCCAAAGACATCCTGGCCACAGGTTGGACATGCCTCCCCTAGAGTTTCTTAAAATACTATATAAACTAGTACCAGAACTTCTTCATGTGTAACTGACTAACATCTCAAGCCCTAACTGCCCACCTCCCCAAAAAAGAATTTGCTGTATCTGGAGCTTATGGTTGCAAACAATATAACTGTCTCTCTGGCTTACTGTGCAACTTATTAAAAGAGTAAGCAAGTGCAAGAGACCAAGCCATGGACTCAAAATATGTCTACCCCAGAACATTATGTCTCAGAGCCTGTATTGTGTCTTGGAGACACCTGATCTAACTTCCAAAGTTCCAAGGCAATACCTGTTGTAGCTAGTTGACACCCAGGATTTATTTGTAATATTGCCATTTATCTCCCTAAAATAATAAAGGGAAATATTAAGAGAAAGAATAGGAAAAAACTGCCATGCCTGAGAAGAGAACCATAGTCTCCCAGGCTGAATATATCTACTAAATGAATATAGCTAGACGTCAGGAGATCTACAGATTTAGTCTCAGAACTCCTTGTTTAGAAGTCCATTTTCATCTGTACAAGATAAGGTTCTGACATGTTGAGGAATAAAACTGCCTCTCAAAGCATTTTGCACAATTTTAGGTGATTTCTGGTAATTATATTATCTAATCCTGCCTTGCAGTGCCAGGATTTCTCTTTGCAGTGGTAAGCAGGATTCCACAGAACAGGTCAAGATGAATTTGTTGTAGGTCTTCTGTAAAATGGAGCTATGGGTAATACCAGGTTCATAGAATTGTTATAGTTAGTAGATTATGAGAAAAATGCACATCATGAATTAGTGCTCAGTACATTTAACCTCAGTTCATATATCATTGTTTTCATAGCATTGGGGTGTGGGCTGATTTTTTTTCTTTAAGATTTATTTTATTGTTTTTGACAAAGACAGACAGAGAGAAGGGGGAGTGCCCAGAGCAGTCTAATTCAGCATATGGGTCCAAACAGGCCGGGGCCAGGATTCAATCCTCGGTCCCCGGGGCTGCAAAGCAAGCACTCAACCCACTGAGCCATCCTGACTTCCCATGATTTTTGTGGCATAATTTGAAGACAGATATAATCATCACCATGACATTAGTGAAATGAAAGTAACTTTGCTTAGAAAATAAGCCATGCTTTAGACCAGGGGTCTCCAAACTACGGCTCGCGGGCTGCATCCGGCCCACGAGGCCCTCTCATCTGGCCCATGGAGACCTTTTTATCTGAATAAAATAATATTAAATAAATAATTAAAAACAACATCTATGTTTTGATTCTTTTTTATTTGGACCTCGAGTGTGTAGTCGGCCCCCAAACTGCTGTTTGATAGTTAATGCGGCCTGTGGGCTGAAAAGTTTGGAGACCCCTGCTAGACAATACACCATCCTTCCCTTCCTATCCTTTGTAGGCAAAGAGCTTTGCATTCATTTAGCTAAGCTCCCATTCCAGCTAAGATGGGAAAATATTCCAGAAATTATTAAAGCGTATGGGTCTCCAACAAAATTTACCCTTGAGCCGAATTCTAGTTGTCCTATCAGTGTTTCTATTCTGCCACTCTGCTTTCAACTTCAACTCTTCCCACTTTTCTACTGTTTTCTAACTTTAGCTATCCCTGCCTTCCCTACCCCTTTTATGTCCTCTCTTAATTATGTATTCAACTAATTCCCTTCACTACAATTTCTCAATCTAGCCACCGTTGCCAGGTCCCTGTGTTTGTGATTGATTCACTGGTTTCTATTTTATCTACTAAAATAATCATGCTGCATGGTCAGACATGAATTAGAGAAATTTAATATGAATTTTCTTGTTTTTCTGTTTTCTGATTTTTTTTTTCCTCCCAGTTTCGAGTATTTACAGCCCCCTTCCATAAGGTAGGCTTTGCTGATTTCTGGCTGGCTGATCAGCTGAACAGCCTGTCAGTGATACTGATGGACCTGGAATATATGATCTGCTTCTACAGTTTTGAGCTCAAATGGGATGAAAGTGGGGGCCTGTTGCCAAATAATTCAAAAGGTAGGGTATGAATGTGCATCCACATTACTAAACTGCCAGTGTAAACAAAGAAATATTAGGAATGATAACTGAGATATTTAAGATCATGTGAAAACTCATTCAATAATATTATAAACTTAATTAAATGTATTTGGCATTCTCATAGCAATCTCTTTATCTGATATACTTTGGCTCTTAACTATATGTTATGATTTTAGCCATCCATTTGCCAAGAGATTTACAACTACACTTAAAGAATTCTAAAACTAAAAAACAGTTCCAGCTCATTGGTAGTTATAACACAAATGCTTTAGTGCCAACAGTTACCATCATGGTATTGCTTTATCATAATCAGAAATATTGATTAGAGTTAAATCAAGTGCTTGGAGAAAGTCATTGTAAATTGTTTTATAATTCTTACTGAGGACCTATTTTCCTTCTGGTTCTTTCTTTTTCCCACTCTGAGTTTATGCCAAAAGTTCAAGTTATTAAGGAATTTTGCCTTAATGAGAAAGACCAAATTTAGACAGCTTATGTAGCTTCTGACTAACAAAAGTTAATAAGCCATTGCCAACACATTCTCATTGTCAGCAGGTGACAACTAGTGTAGGTTGATCATTCTACAAAACATTCCTAGAATTTGAAGAAAAATTTATTTTCCAACTCCGTTCTTATTTAAAAATACAGACTCTGCTCTTTGTTTAAAAAAGGAATACAGAAGCATGAATGACCTATAGTGGGTATATTATATTATAGTTGTTTGGAGTTCATGAAATTGATTGGAGTCATCAGTGTTATTTGTAGGTTTTCCAGATGTTTCAGACAAAGAGCTAACTAATTTTTTTTCCTCTTTGACTAGTATACTCATCTTCTAATTTTATTATGATTTTACCACACTCCGAAGAAAGTGATTCCAGAAGAGATAAGATTGTTAGAAACCTGAGAGGGCGATTGCCCCACTAAGTCCTATATTTTGCCTTCTGTCCTTCGCTTATCTACCACTAAAAAGTTTGAAAATATAATCGTTGCAAAGAAGAAAGTGATTCTGAAACCGAGAATTCCTGCTTTTATGGACTTGCTAGTGGTTACAGTATATGACTAAACAATACAAACAAGTTTTTTTGCTTTTTAATTGTAAGTTTTTCTTCTTTGAAATCTTCACAGAATCAGAAATTTGCCACAAATACTCATATGGCGTGCGGGCCATTGTTCAGTGCATTCCTGCTTGGCTTCGCTTCATCCAGTGCCTGCGCAGATATCGAGACACAAAAAGGGCCTTTCCTCATTTAGTTAATGCTGGGAAGTATTCTACAACTTTCTTTATGGTGACATTCGCAGCCCTGCACAGCACTCACAAAGGTATTGGGTTTTTCAAAACACAGTTTTCACTCCTTGAATCTCTTCACTGTATTGTTTATTTTACTCTGGTTACTTTTCCATGTGTCATGTTCTTTTTTTCCACTAAAGTTCTAGTCCCTTCAGTTATACTAGTTTGTTCCTGAATACAATTTTAGTCTCATTCCAGTATTTACTAACAAGTACCATTAAAAAGAATCAGAGTCATCCAGAATAGATGTATTTGTAATAATGTTTGAAATCCTAATTGTGTTTAATGGATTCAGTCAATGGACACCTTGGATTTTCATTTGTTTTTTCAGACTTGTTGTTTATTAATGAGGTTTAGAAATGCTAGGTGAAAAAGAGTCCCTCTGGCAATCATGTATATTTTTTATCGCTTTTCTTCACCAAATTATAAGGATTGTTTCCAGCCCATTTAACTGCAAATTGAGTTCTCTGATCTTTCTAGTTTTTTATCTCCATGGCAACCATTTATTACTTGAGACAGCTCTTCTGTTGGGAGGAGAAAAAAGCTTTTAGTTCTGAGCCGCGTGCAGTCACTGCTTTGAATTTTTAACCTTTTTTGAAGAACTGTCAATCAAAGATCTCTCTTCCTTTTACTAAAATGCATTACTTCTTTGTCTATTTAAATCAATATCAACCCACACCTTAGAGGCTGCACCCTCTTGTCTGTGGGCTGTAAAGAAATGTTACTAATTGAAATTATTACAGTTATTTCTAAATACTTTGATAAATATTTTTTCAGTGATTTTTTTTTTTTTTTTTTAATCGAGACACCTTGTTTTAGGAGCCTTGGTGTTCTAGAACTGCTGCTTAGCTAAAGTGTGTACAAGTGGTCATGAAATATTAGGGCAGTGGGGTTTTTTGTAAGGCTTGAGATTTGGTCTAGCAGAACACTTTAAAACATTTATTTTTTGTAGTAGATTCTGTGGTTACAGTAATATTGATAATGTAGCCAATAATTAACAAACACTATGTAGGCGTGCTTCTTAACTGTTAATTTAATTCCGTACCTCAGTGAAGGAAACACATTCTCAAAGCTCCCATAATTTTAACTCCTGATGAGGAATGCTGTTATTCAGTCCAGGCATGCATCATAATTCAGAAGGTTATTAGTAACCACTGATTTGCACTGATTTAACACATGGTACCCTATGACTCATGAACCCTTTACTTTTCCATTCTGGGTAAAATGAAGTACTGTTTTTTGGTTGAATTTTTAAAACGTATCTTTAACTATACTGATGTTCTAGAAGGCTAGAAGCAGTGGTTTGGGTAGTATGGTGGTCTTCAGAGTTTTTCTTGCTCCTATACTCCTTCAAAGAATTTTTTTAACTATATTTTTATTATTTTTATTATATCATTTTAGTTTTATTAGACTGTTATTTAAACTATATTACTTCTTGGACATTTTTAAGTTTACATCTGCAGTTTTTCATCTGAAGTTTAAATATTTACAAAAATGTAATTGCCAGTATATTTTAAATACTCACATTTTAAAACAGAACTGCTGAACGTTTCTACTAAATGTATCAGGTAATCTAAATATAAAAGCATGGGGCTGAATGTGTGCTGCGATCTCTCACCATATACCAAAATTAACTCAAAATGGATTAAAGACCTCCAAATAAGAAAGGAAACAATAAATCACATAGAAGAAAACATTGGCACTAAACTTATGGACCTGGGATTCAGGGAGGACTTTATGAATCTGACCTCAATGGCAAGGGAAGTAAAAGCACAAATAAACAAATGGGA
>PVKE010040209.1:0-14696 GCA_004027555.1 Craseonycteris thonglongyai
ACACACACCTGTATGGAATGAAACTATGTTGAAAACTGACCCCTAGTACAGTGCTTGTCCCCCTACTCCATGCCCACGCCACCCCTGCCCACCTGTGTGGCATGGAACTATATTGAAACTGATGATGTACAACTATGAAGACTGCTCTGGGCCCTCCCCCTTCTCCCTGTCTCTCTCTTGGTTAAAAAAAAAAGAACAAGACAGTGGAGGTTGGTTAAATGAGACTGATGTGAGATGGATTTTGTACACACACACACACACACACACACACACACACACACACACACACACACGTGTGTGTGTGTATATATTTTTTACCAAGTACCAAGGTGAAAAATACATTATTTCATTAAGCAGTAGAGAACAAAATTCTGAAGAGATATTGTACTATCTGGAATGTCTATTTTTGAGATTCAAAGTGAAATCTGTTTTGTTTTTTGTTCATTATTTCCACTTCAAAGCCTTTTGCCGGAGCACACACACAAAACCTCATTTCTATTGTTTCCTATTCCCCAGAGGGTCTTTCCTGCTCTTCTTAGGTGAACATGTTTACCACCCTTGGATCAGATGATCACACTTCTGCCTTGAAGTTTTCTCCTGCACCACACCCAGTGCTGGAATGTCTTCCTGTGTGCCAGATATTTTCTCTTCTATAATTAAAAAGATTTTTCAAAAATTTACTTCTTCCAAGGAATTTTCGTGGAATATTGAAAAGGTGTCATTTCATATTCAGATCCCCTTCTATATTTATTGTACATCTTATGGACTTGATTTGTGCCTTTGATAACTTCACTTCTCTTTATTCCCTTCTACCTGTAACAGAAATGAAAAATGGTTTGATTTAGCTTGACAATGTAGAATGTAGTAGACTGAGAATAGCATAGGGTTTGATTGAATGGATTCTAATAACAAATGAACTAACATTAGATTATTAGCTACTAAGTTCTCAAAGCCTTAGTTTCCTTAACATCAAAGTGAGGATAACAATCATACTTCCTTTGTAGAGTTGTGAGGATTAGACGGGAAAATACATGTGAAACATTTGCTACAAAGCTTGACACAAAGTAAGAACTCCAGAGGATTCTTCTGGGAGGGACGGGTCCTTATTTGTAGCACTTGACCATTTTCATCCTCTAACTACTTTCCACTGCCCATTTCAAACTACCCACTTGATGTCACTGGATATGGAGCTGAGCATAGACAAGCAGTGTCCACCCATCCTTCCACAGAGGGGAATACATACTTCTGTTTAAAGGAGCTGACATCTGTGAAAGGACTAAGTGTAATAGGCATTTACTAATGTTTTGCTTGGAAAAGTCCTTTATATGGGTGGATTTAGTTTGTGTTGGAGAAAGCAGACTGAGTGTTTTCTTCATGACAATTTAAGAAATTCCAACAGTAAGTGTTCAGAGAGGCCAGACAGGCAACACGGGTGAATGCAAAACCGGAACAGGAGAAACCCTTCGCCTCCTTAAATATCTACCGGGGCATCTAAGAGGTGCTCACGTGTAGCACCACCTCCTACCCCACCTGCGTCTTCTCCGGTGTTCCCCATCTCAGTAAAGGTGCTACCATTTTCTGTTCCGGGCAGCACCTTTGGAGTCATTCTGGACTCATCTCTCACCCACAACCTACATCCAATCTCTCTAAAAATTCTTTTGGCTCTACCTCCACGATTTTAATTGGACCACTACTCACCCCTTCCACCCCTGCTCCTCAAGCTTGAGCCACTGTAAGTGGGCTTCCTGCTACTGTCCCCAGAGCTGCCAAGGATTCTTTTAAAATGAAAAGCGGATCGCATTATTCACAACTTCTCCTGACCTCCTTATTCACTTCGCTTTTACTGTGTTAGGCTCTTCATTGATTCTTACAAGCCAGGCACACACCTTTAGATCCACTGCTCTTGTGTTCCTTCTTTCCTGAGATCCTTGCAGGGCTTACATCATGACTTCATGGGGCTCTTGTCTCAGAGTCACCTCTTCATAGAGGCATTCCCTGGCCACCAGCTAACATAGCACCTCACGGAACTCTGTCTTGTTGACCTGCTTTATTTCTCTTTTATAGACTTAGCAATGATGTGAATCCATTTATTGAAGCTCTGTCTCTTCCACTCAATATAAGCTTCATGAAGGCAGAGACTTAATTGTCATGACTGTATTCCCCAGAGTCTCACATAGAAGGGTCCCTGGCATATAGACGATATCCAATAAGTAGTTATTTAATAGAAAGCTTAATTTTTAAAAATGTATATACATACTTGAAAATAATTCTCTAATTGTTGAGTGCTAAGATCAAGATTGTTAATTGTTATTCAGATATTATTTTTTAAATTTTATTATTTTTAAAGATTTTTTTTTTGTTTTGAGAGGGTGAGAGAGAGAGAGAGAGACAGAGAGAGAGAGAGAAAGAGAAAGAGAGAGAGAGAGAGAGAGAGAGAGAGAGAGAGAGAGAGAGAGAAAGAGAGAAAGAGAAAGGGGCAGGGCCCAGAACAGTCTTTGTAGTTGTATTAATACATTATTAGTTGTGATATACATGATTTCATTCACACAGGTAGAACTGAACCAAAGGCCTCCCCCATGGGAGGCAAGAACCTTCACCACCATCCTGGTAGTTACCAGTTATGTCCTAGTTCAACATATAGGTTTGCCTGGGCTGAGGCTGGGAACTGAACCCAGGACCTCAAGATTGTGAGGCAAGTACTCAACTGCTCAGCTATTCCAGCATCCCCAGTGTTCTTTATTAGTTATTGCCTAATTGATCTGTCAGTTTTGGAATAAATACTAAGATTTCCTATTGTGATTGTTGTTTTGTTAATTCTCCTCATAACTCTAGTTGTTGTTTGCTTTAAGGACATGTTAGGTGCATACTGGCCCAGGATTGCTATATGTGCCTTGTGAATTGTTCCTTTTATCACTAAATATAATATATGATGTTTGCACTCTCTTGATGATCTTCAACAGCAGGAATTCTTTTTGGTCTTTTTTGCAAATATATGTATAGCCCATTAATTCTTGATTAATAGTTTAGTTAGATATAGAATTTAGTACCTTGTTTAGCCCATTGATTATATTATTTTATTGTTTTTCTGACTTCTTTTGCTATTGATGAGAAGTCTTCTATCAGTTTAATTATCATTCCTTTTTAGGTAGGCTATCTAATCTTTTTGGTTATTTTATTTATTTATTTATTTATTTATTTATTTATTTTAACTGAACTGAGGGCCTCACTGCATTTGGCAAGCACTCCCCAGTTCAGCATGTGGGTCCGCCTAGGCTGGAGCCAGGATTCGATCCTCGGTCCTTGGGGCTTCAAAGCGAGCGCTTAACCCGCTGAGCCATCCCGGCTTTCCCAAGGTTATTTTAAGATGATCTCTTCTGAGTTTCTGTTTCTGAAGTTTCTTATTTAGTGTCTAAGCCTGGATTTGATTTTGTTTTTTCTACTTGGAACCTGGTTTGTCTCCCCAACCTGAGAACTTAAGTTTGCATTCAATTCTGGATAATTCTTATCTTTCAAATATTTCCTATCTTTATTCTGTAATGTCTTCTCCACAAAATCCCATTAAGTGTATTTTGGATCTCCTCATTCTATTCTCCAAGGCTCTTTATCTTTCTTTCATATTTTCCATTTCTTTTTCTTTTTCTGCTGCATTTTGAGTTATTTCCTCAAATCTTTTATGTTGTTGTCTTGAGCTTTATCTATCTATTCTTATGCCATCCATTGCATTTTCAAGTTCAATAACCTTAGGCTTTTTTTTTTTTCCCCAGAAGTTTTATTTGCTCCTTTTCTCAAATCTGCCTATTTTATTTTGTATCGCATACTCTTTAATACTGTTATATTATTTCTAGCTTTTAGAGTGGTGCACATTCGCCCAACTCTTTGGCTTGCTGAATCTCCCACATTGCTATTTGTTTTCTCGTGTGGTGGCTAAATGTTCATTGCAAATGCATCTTTAGCAGGGAGTCTAGTGTACCCTGGATTGTGCACTACTGGTGTTTCTACAGAGGGGTTTTGCATTTGCCTTTGTTGGGGTCTAAAATTAGCTTGTGGGCTAATCTTTTGGCTTTAAGTTTCTGCACCATCCAGTTAGTATAACTCCTCCTAACCCTTATATGTTTCTGGCTAAGTGTTTCAGTTTCTCTCAGGAGATTTATGTCCCACATTAGAGACCTGAATTGATGGAAAGCTTTCTTGCCAATTTTCTGGGTTAGTGTGAGAAATTTTTCCTGATCCCCATTTCACTGATAGGGCTTTGCTTTTAAACAGGGTACTCTATTGTAGTTCTCTGATCCAAAAAGGCTGATACCATGAAAACTGTACTCACATGGACATTAAAATCTTAACAGCCAAACCCTGTATCAGGATCTGACACCCTCTTGTGCTGCTATGGTGACAACCGGTTGACTTTTGCTTTGTTACCTATTTATTTTAGGTAGTGGGGAGATTACCCTTTGGCTTTTTATTTTTTATCACTTGAGCCTGTCTATTTTTTAAAAAAGAAATTTAACTTTTTATCCAACATTGCTGTTTTGTAGGAAGAATGTCTTCCATGTCAACTTAGTCTGCTGTGTTACTGAAGGTCATTTTTCCTTGCCTCAATATGCTTCTCCCGTATTAAAAGATGGTTTTCTTCATAGTAATATCTGCCCCCAAAGAAAACTGTAGGCCCGGATGATTTCTCAGGAGAACTATACCAAGTATTCAAAGGAAAATAATCACAATTTTACAGAACTACTTCCTGGCAATAGAAAAAAAGAGAATACTTTCCATGAGGCTAACATAACCCTGGTACTAAATATCTCATAAGGATAATACAAGAAAGAAAAATTATAGCTCAGTTTCCCTCATAAATCTGGATGCAAAAATTCCAAATGAATATTACCAAATCAATTCAGCAATATGTAAAAAGGAACACATGTAATAACCAGGTTATTTTAATCCTAAGACTAAAAAGATAACACTAGAAAATAAATCATTACAATTTATTGTATTAGTAGATAAAAGGAGAAAAATCATATGATAATTTCAATAGTTGCATTTGGTATAATTATCTATCTAGTCATTATCAAACAAAGAAACTAGGAATATACAGAAACTTCTTTAATCTAAAAAAAACCTCTTCAAAACCTCTAATTATCATATTCAGTGGTAAACCTAAAATTTTTTCCACTGAAATTATTATCAAGATAAAGATGGTATGACTCTATTGTCTATATCAATGGCACATTTTTTTTTTCCAATATTATTTACTGGTGCCTTCTATTTTTCTCATGATTTGTTTAGATCAGTTTGTCTATTTCAAACAGCCTCTGATTTTTTGATTATCTCTAATTTATTTTTTATTTTTTTATTAATTTCTGGTCCTCTTTAACATATTTCTTAGCTCCTACTTTCTGTAGTTTTGTTCTGTAGTCCCCTTTTAACTCTAAATTTAAATGTTGATATTTATCTTTATTATTTATAATGCAGATATAGAAGGCTTTTAGGTTTAATCCATACATTCATTTTCATGAGCACCTTAGCTGCAGCTCAAAGATTTTGATCTGTTGTATTTATGAATATATTTCTGTTCAGTTCTAGATACTTTGCAATTTCTATTGTGATTCCTACTTTATCTGTCTGCTATTGAAGAGTGTGGTTTGTGGTTTCTAGGCACATGTCTTTTTTTTCTACGAAAAAATTGTTGAGGTTTTTTTTGTGAACTAGTTTGTCAGTTACTATTTTCTAAATATTTTGAGAGCGTTTGAAAAACATGAGTATTCTTCACTGATGGTGTTCGTGATTCTTTACATATATTTTAGATAAACCTATGAATTGTGTGGAGAGGCCCCATAACATAGTTAAGAACCTAGGTTCTGGAGTGGGCTCCCGGGGTCTCGGTACTGGTTCTGTTACTTACTAGCTCTGTGAAGTTGGCTATAACCTATCTATCCTCAGTTTCTTCATGTGTAAAATGTGAATAATCATAGTACCTACTCATAGGGTTGTGTCCAGGGTTGAATTAATTAATATGTAAAGTGTTTAGAATACTGCCTGTTACATATTAAGAGCTAAGACTATGTCTAAATATGATTGTTTAAATTTATATTTCTAAGTATTTTTATTTGCTTGCCCTATGCATTTGTGATAGAGGTATTAAACTGAAATCATTCACTATGATCATGTTGTTTTCTCCTTGTACTTTGATCAGTTTTTCCTCTTTGTTGTAGAGCGATCATGTTGTGAGCATATAGAATTATTATAATATTTGCTTGGTGAATCTACCCATTTTGTGAGAACATGGTAGAATCCTTATTAATCCAGGGCCTCTACTTTATCTATGTGTCTTTGTGGAGGTTAGAAAAAGCCACCTCCTCTGGGTTAGGCAGCTTGGCCTGTGGCCAGCTGAGGAGGTTATACAAGATCACCCCTCGCCAAAACTTGTCTGGAAGGCTGTGTTTCACTGGTTTCACACTGGAGAGCCCTGCTAAGCCTCAGGGTACAGTGCCAGGGTAAGGCTGTAGATCTCCTTTGCCACTGTGAGATCACGTGTTGCTCGGGCATCCCTGTCTAAGGATGGGAAACCTAGTGTGCAGAACCTCAAGGATTGCCTCATCGACTGACTGAGGAGGTCCGAGCTGCTCAAACCCCACATCTGGACTTCAGAAATGGGCTGTCACTGGCCAGGGTAGCCATGCCTGGTGAAAATCAGAGGAGACTGGAACCCTGTTATTCTCTGGGGCGGAAGGAGACCGAGATGGAAGTGAAGGGACTAGCCATGCATGCAGCCAAGGAAACCAAAGTCTACTTCCTGTGCAGCAACTGTAGAAAGCATGAGCTCAAATAGCACATCTGTAGGCTGGACAGAAACCCCCACAAACGAAGATTTGGCGGTAGATCTCAGCCAGACAGTGTGAATGGGTTTGGGAGGTGGAGCCTGGAGAGAGACATTCAGCCAAAAATTTTATAGGGTATCCAGGGTGAAATTCTGGGAGAAGAGGCAGTTATTAAAGGCACTGGCAATGTTTCTTACTATTTCCTTTAAACGTTCATTCTCCAGTCAAACTGAGAGACTTCAGGTTTCTTGTGCAGACCTTTTCTGTCACTGGGTTTTTACTCCCATCTCTCTTGTAGCCCCAGGGAGACACTAGGTCCAAAAAGGACAGGATTTGAGTCAGGTGGACCTGAATGTGTACTTATGGGATCTGTACTTAAGAGAGTTTCTCCTTAATTTTACCTCAGGAGAAAAAAAGGGGAGGGAGTTACAATAACATCTACCTCTGAAATTCTTGTGTCATTTAAAAGAAATAATCACTATAAAGTACTTAGATAGGGGAAGCCGGGATGGCTCAGTGGGTTAGGCACTCACTTTGCAGCCCTGGGGACCGAGGATCGAATCCCGGCCCCGGCCTGTGTAGACCCATATGCTGAACTGGGGAGTGCCCCCAGTTCAGTTCTCACTGGGGCAAGACCCCGGCCCAGTTCCTGCCCTGTGCAGCCCCGCCCACCTGTGGAATGAAACTATATGGAAAAAACCAATGATGTGCAACTGAGACTGTTCTGGGCCCTCCCCCTTCTCTCTGTCTCTGACTTATGTATCTCTCTCTGTCTCTCTCTCTATCTCTCTCTCTCTCTCTCTCTGTCAAAAAAAAAAAAAAAGTACCGAGACAGAGCATGTGACCATAAATATGAATTCCTTTTCGTTTTTATCCTTTTTGGTTGCCTTTTTTCTCTACCAGTGTTCTAGATGGTCAAGTCAAATAATTTTACACGTGTGTGCTCGCATGCACATGCGCACACGTGCGTGCACACACACACACAGTCAACACGTTTTACTCTAATTCTAAAATACAATCTGGATTTGCCTATTTCTCTCGGTTGCTACTACTATCAACTGGTTACCATCATCTCTCTTAACTTCTGCATTAGTTTTCCATCTGGTCTCCATGCTGTGGAACTTGCCTTTATCCACACAATAGCCATGGGAATCTTTTAAAAAATGGAAATAAATCACATTAGAAACCTCTCAACAGCTTCCCTTAGATTTTAAATGCAAGAATAAATCTTTTCCTATTGCCTGTGAGGCCCTGTGTGCTCTGGATGCCGAAGACCTCCCTATGTCTTCTCCTACCCTTTTCTTTTCCAATTTATTCCAGCTTTCTTACGAATGCTCTATTATGCAGGGCTCATTCTCATTTCAAGGCCTTTCCATGTCCTCTCGTCTCTGCCAAGAATGTTTTCAGTTATCATCTCAAATGCGGAAACTTCAGAGAGGTATTTCTTGGTCACTTTATCTGAAGTTGCCTCCTCCTATCCCCAATTGTTCTCCATCAGATTACTTTATTTTAATTTATTCAAAAACAATTGTCATTATCTAAAATGATAATCATCTACGTATAAGTGTTTATGCTTATTTATTGTTTTCTTTCTCTAGAGCAGAAGTTTCAGCCATGTAGATTACAGATGTGTTTCTGACTCAAATAGTATCTGTATGTGGGGAAATGCCAAAATCTATTTGTTTAATGCATGAATGAATAAATTAATATTATTTTTCTTCCTAAGCTTTCGGAGCACTCCCACTGATGATAATTTTTTTTCTCCTTCTAGTCCCCATTGTATTTCATTTGCATTTTTTTCCTATACTAAACACATCTGTGCATTTTGGTTATTTATGATTATTGTGTATATTAGACTGTAGCATGCTGGAGAGCAGAACTGGAGGTCAAGTGTTCAATAAATATTGGTTGAATTGATGTGTCAATACAAACAATAAAATTAGCCTTATTTAAAACACTGATAGAAGTGGCAGTGCTGAAAATGGCTGTAGCCTGGCTCATGATCACTTCTCAACACTCCTTGACAATTGTGGCATTTGGACTGTAACTCGAGCTGTTGGAAGACATGCATGTTCTCTAGGACTGTTCTCAAAATGCTCCTGCCCTTTTCTCAGCCCTGTTAGGTTTCTAAAGTCAGTGTATTCTTTAGTTATTTATACACAGCATCTCAAGCAGACCACCAGCCTAGGGCTGTATTTCTTTTTAGTCTTTTAATTTTATAGCTGTAACCAGAGGGTTACAGTTTCCACGCCTGATGACATTTGTGATTTAACAAACCTTTCCATGACCTCTCTTTCCTTCCTTTTCCTTTTCTTGTTCCTCCTCCTCCACTCATTTTCCTTTTTCCTTTCCTTCTCTTCCTCCTTCATTCTTAAAAATTAAGTTTTGACTCAGCCCTTAACCAAAATTTGTTAGTCATCTCATATAGTTGTTTTAAAATCCTTATAATAAATCTGTGAAGTGGCTGTTATTTCTGCCATTTTGTAGGTGCATACCATAAAGGTTGAATACCTGTCCAAGACCTTTACATGAGGTGCAGCTGAAACTCAAACTCAGTATTCCTGCTTCCAAAGTCTTAAGTCCTGACTAACTCGGCAGTGTTCCTTGGAACTCAATTAATGAAAAAGCGAAACAGAAACATTACTGGAGGCCATGGCTGAAAATTTAGTAGCACACATTACATCTATTCCTGACAGGCGTACTGGAAGAAACATGCAGGCATGTAAACCTCACTTGACTGGAACCTGTTTTTTCTACTGTTTGCAATTATAAACACTTGAGAATGTTGTCCTTTCCCCTTATTTTATTTTTGCCATATGAACACATTGTCACTGTTTTAATCACAGCAGTAATGTGAGTGCCCTGTCCAGATGAGGAAGATTATGGAGGGATCAGTTCTGTGGCTTTTGAACTTTGCTTTGCTCTCGCCTTGCCTGGGATATTTCTTGGTGTATGTGGTAAGGTTAGGGCATTATAATAAATTGATTGTTCTATTTCAATATATCCTGACCTGAAAGTGAAGGGTCATAAGGAGAGAAAGTTTTTTTGTATACAGTATATCCTATATATATTTAGGCAGACCTAATAAAAATAATACATGTCCTTCGAAAGAGATGATTTCAGCAGCTATTCTTCAAGGTCATAATGGCATTGTTTCTTTTTTTGCAAAGAGTGAAATTGGAAAATTATGCTTTTATTTCAAAAGCTTAAGTGGTATTTTAACCTAAATATAAATCCACTAACGTGTAAACCTTTAAAGGCACAGAATATAATTTTCATCTTTATATCTCTATCCTTTACCTAAACACATGACAATATAGTAGAAATTCAATACATATTTTTGCAAAAACAGATGAAATAACATTGTTTTAGTATCCTTGATAGAAACTTTTATATAATGTACCAGTATCATCCCATGATTGTGTTAGGAAACACTTTACATACAGGTCATGGACAATGGGCTGGGGTTGTGAATAGAAAAGATTCTTAATCATTGCAACTAATAAAACACAGAAGAATAAAATGACACTGAATGCATTCAAGCATGTCATTATTAACAATACCAATTGTCGTAGTACCAAAATAATGAGAAAGTAATAAATAGTAGGATTCCAGCTGATACTCAGAACAGATCATTCTTCTTTTTTCTAGAGCTACCTGGTTGGTGAACTAAGTCATCTTTTGGGGTCTTACATTGTCAGTTGCCTCACTTGCTGGTGGGGATAGGATACAGACCAGCTGTGGGGGAAATGCTTGTCCAGGTGGCAGTCCACAGCAGAGTATTTTGGTGTTCATGTTGCTGTGACACTGGTGTAGTTAAGGTAAATTCAATATGTGCTTGTGTGTTTTTTTTTTGGTTTTTTTTTTAGGTTAATCCTGAAACTTTAGTTCCTGTAGTCAGAGTTCCTAATAAGAGAAGCAAGGACTCCAGAAGTCGTGGTGCTATCAGTCTATCAAGAAGGAATCAGCAGAGAAGGAATTTTTTTTTTTAAGGGAAATTTAAAGATCTATTTTTATTGGTTTCTGACAGAGAGAGAGAGAGAGACAGACAGACAGAGACAGAGAGAAGGGAGAGGGCCCAGAGCAGTTTCCATAGTTGACAGCATTAGTTTTCCATATAGTTTCACTCCACAGGTGGGTGCAGGGCTGTGCAGGGCAGGAACTGAGCTGGGAGCCTCCCACATAGGCCCCAGCAAGAACTGAACTGGAGGCACACCCCAGTTCAGCATATGGGTCCGTCTGGGCTGGAGCCGGGATTCGATCCCTGGCCTCCGGGGCTGCAAAGCTCTTAACCCGCTGAGCCATCCCAGCTTCCCCCAGAGAAGGAAATTTGACCCCTACCTGTGATGAAGTCAGGCAGTGAGGCTAACAAGACAGAACAGGTGGATTTCAGCAACATTGGCCATCAGCTTAAGACATGTAACTAAGTGAATCCATTTTAACATTGGCCCTGATAATAAAAGTGTCAACCATGTCCTAAAGGAAAAACAACCCAGGAGCCTGCATTGAAAGCTTTTAGTGTAGAAGAGATTGAGATGTTGGCTAAGACCACAAGGTGCCAGTTGTGTTTAACACTGAGGATGTTTATGCAAAACATTTTACACTTAAAAAGCAATTTCTGTTCTTGCCTCTAGTGTGATTGTTCACCTCCTTTTTGTCTTCCTCAAGTGACAGAAGTTTCTCCCTTGGTTTGCTTATTTATTTCTTCATTTATCACACAGCTATCATAGCCCAAAGGTCTAGGAATAGGGTTAGAGGCCTGAGAAGAACAGAGAGCTGTCCTCTGGGTGAGTTTGTCTGGAAAAGGGCAGCATTGATTCTGGGAGTCCCTAGGCCCCCCAACCCAGGGACACTGGTAAATTGATCATGTTTGGATTCATTCCATTTTCTGCAATGAAATGTGAGGGTGAGTTGATACCAGATAATGATATCAGACACCTGAGAACTGGCACTAGGGCTGCCAGAGACAGGCTGACAACCACAGAGGTGCATTTAGGCCTAAGGGAAAATTCCAAGGGTGCAATGTGGAGTCAAGAGCTGGCCAGAAGTACAGAGAACAAAGGCGGATTCCAAAACTGGGGATTCAGTTGCTGAAAGGATCCGCTTGAAGGAGGATCAGGATAATCAAGCTGAAGGTACAGACACAAAAAAGATTTTGTCTACAATGGTATCCATTACAGGCTTTCCCTCCTCCCTTTGCCGAAATCTGGCACTTTATATTAATTAACTTGTGGAGTAAGCTAATGGTGCCTGTTCCAGTAACTTCACAGTATCTCTTCCTGACTGCCTACTAAACCTCAAGAACAACATTATGTTTTAAAGCAGGCTCTGTCATCTGTTACATATTTTAGAAGAAAAGAAAAGTAACTGATATTTCTTTAAAGTAGATACTCTTCTGAGGGCTCAGATCTGTTATCTCATTTAACTCTCTCACAATTTTGGCTCCAGGTAGGTTCTTTTTATTCCCATTTCACAGGCAAGAAAAGTAAGGCTCCGAGAGATCATGGAATTCACTTTGAGTCATTCATGCCGTGTTCTCTGTGTTGGCCAGTTACTCATGTTCTAAGTTTTATGAGCTGTAATGTTTGCAACATTCTCTATTTTATAATGAAAGGTTCAAATGATATGGCAGGCCTCACATCAGCGAAGTGCACCTGTATAAAAATGATTGTGCAAGTCATTTATTCAGTTCAGGGAGAGAAAATATGTTCTGTGTTCCAGGTAATGGATGTTAAATCTGTGATGGAGTCCATGAGGATAAAGTTGATCCAGTTTCCTGAATGGGGAACAAATGTGCACAATTAAGAACAGTTCACCACTCTCTTATTCAGTTTCTTGAACCAGGAATGATAAGAATATACCAACATACTGTGTTATGGACATTTTGAGAAGAGAAACCGACACAACTTTCTACTTTTTTGTATGGTGAAATGAAGAGTTAGGGACAAAAACAAAAAGATGTGCATGTAATGTTTCCACGTTACAAATAGGGTCAGTAAAGATTTCAGTAAACTCATCGATGGTGGATCCTTAAGTAGTATTTCTGTAAGAAATGAGGGCTGTAGTGGTTGACATTTCAAGATGGTATTTTTTAAAGTAGGTCCCACATTTGTATAGAATTATTGTCTGGTGCCATTTTTAGAAAGAGTTGGATTGTTGTTTTCATTCATATTGGTATTGACTATGCTCTTCCTGGTATTTATTATGGATTTTTCTTTTGAATGTCACTCTCTCAGGCAGTCTCTATAAATGATTCCTTTTATCATGCTCCCTGACTGATGGATCTAATAGTAATATCAAAGTAGATAATGTAAATGTACACTTAGTGGAACTGCACCCCTGGGGTGGGATCAGTTTCTTCCTCTGTCTGTTAGCACTCACTCATGGAGGCCCTGCTGTACTTCCTGCTGACAACCTCCGATGATCTGAACATGTGTGGAGCACATGACAGGAGAGCTCAGATACATGGGAATGAGGTCTGCATAAAAAGAGTAAAGTCCCTTGATGCCAGGAAATTTAATCACAGTTTTTCATTTTAATGAGAAAAGATTAAAATATTAAACATTTAATGTTTTTAAGCTGATAATGATACTTAGATGTGTCAGTTATGGTGTCTGCTACATGGCCTTTCTGAGTGAGTGCTCCCCATTCATAGTCACAGCATGAAGAGCATCCCTGGGTATCCTCATTTTATTCTGCTCACCTTCTCTTATCCTCTAAACCAGGGCTAGTGACCTGGTCTAAGGGCAGTGAATTCATGGATGCTTAGTAATCTGTGATGTCACATGGCAGCAAATGATCATTTAGACTAGTTAGATTCTCTCTTGGGAATTTAAACTGGGAAAAATGGACAGAATTAAGCATGTGGGTAAGAATTAAGTATCATTAATAACTAATTATATAATGGTCATTAATAAACTCAAAAGATTGGAAATAGACAAGTCATAATTTAGACATTTATGAAGGGAGATAATGAATATAGTCCATAAGTGTCATGGTAAACTAAAATGAAGTGAGTTATGCTGGAAAAAGTGAAGAGTATCAAAGAGAGGAAGTGAGGAGGGAGAAGGGAGGGTGGGAAAGAGAGGGAGGAAGAGACAAAACGAGAGAGAGGGAGAGAGAGAAGCAAAACTGGACATACACAAAAAGGAGAATAAATACTGAAATGTGATTTATTTAACAGAGGCGAGTGATAATAATAAGAGCAGCTGATATTACCAAGAGCTTACTAAATATTGGCACTATTCTGAGCATTTTGCATCTTTTGTTTCATTTAATTTTCTCAACAACCCCTTGCGGTGCGTACTACTAGTTTCCATATTTTACAGATGAGGAGTCTGAGTCACTGAGATAGGAAATGGGGGCATTCTGAGGTAGAATAACATATCAGGGTTCACACATTGGGTGGATGACAAACAAGGATGGGGATCTCAGTGGGGTAACTCAGAGCCTTCATTCTTCAGCAGTAGTAGAGTGGACCAGTGATTCCGAAAGGGTGATCCACGGATCAGCAGGATCAACAGCCCCTGGGAATTTAGTAGAAATGCAAATTCTCAAGTTCTATTTCGAAACTCTGCCGGTGGGACCCAGCAATCTTGTGCTTCAATCCTCCAGGCAATTCTGAGTCTCTCTAAAGTTGGAGAATCTCTGAAGTAGAGAGAAGTTCAGCCCACAGTCTCCTGTTTCCGGTTCTTCCTGTCTCTATGTGGCGCCCCTGCTTCTTGTGGTTTGGATTGTTCAGTGACTCCCAGGGTCCTGTGTCCCCAATCCTTATAACTACCCTTGCTTATGTGAGGTAGCTTGAGCTGTGTTTGTTTCTTATAATGAAAAAGTATAGTTAAATACTTCAGACACCTGGAATATGTTTGCTTTAATGAGGCTAAT
>PVKE010040210.1:0-14687 GCA_004027555.1 Craseonycteris thonglongyai
AAGTACTCATTTTGCTCAGAAAATTTCTTGTTGAGGTCATTTAACTGTGTCTGGGTACTTTGCCAGCATTGAGTGAGCTCTCTGAGTGTCTTGATTAATGCAGCCCTGAATTCTGTTTCACTTAGATTTGATTCCAAGTGTGCAAGGTCCTTTACTAAAGACTGTCCCTGATCTTCTGGAGGGGCTTTGGATTCTGAGGCGTGCATTATGTTTGATGTGGTTCTTTTTGCTCTAGGCATGAGTCTGATTTCCCTCTGGGGGTTTGCCTATCAGATGGGCTTCTTTTTATTTTTTCTTTCTTTTGGGCTCAGTTGTGGGAGAAGGAGATTTTGGGAGAGGGTTGGGGAAAGCAGATAGCTTCTGTGTCCTGGGGCACTTCAGGTTGCTGTCTTAGCTGTGAGATAGCAGGGTAGTAAAGGTGTGGCCAGGGGTGGGGGCATGTGAGTAGGAGCTAGGGCAGGCCTGAGACACAATAGCAGATTCCTCTTTCAGCAGGGGGGCTGGTGGTTCAGTGCGGGCGGGGCACAGGAGCTCTGGTCTTTCCTCCTCCTGGCTGCCCCTCCTTCAATCCTATCTGTAAGCCACGCCCGCAGGGCAGCACTTGGATTGGCTGGTGCTTAGCAGAGGCCCTGGTCCAGCCCTTAGTCCCGCGTGCCAGCAATGACACCGCGGCGACCCGGTCAGCAGCCCAGTTGCGAGTGCGGGCTGCAACGCCGCAGAGGCCCGGTGGGCGGGACACCAGTAGCCCAGTTGCGTGCTCGCAAGCAGGCAGCAGTGCTGCCGCGGCCCTGTGGGCAGGGCGCCGAAAGCCCTGTAGAGTGCTGGCGAGCAGGCAGCGGTGCTGCGGCGGCCCGGTGAGCGGGGCACCAAGAGCCCAATTGCACACTGGCAAGCAAGCAGTGGTGTCGCTGCGGCCCGGTGGGCAGGGCGCTAAAAGCCCAGTTTCACGCTGGTAGCCTCGCTGCGGAGGCCCGGCGGGCGGGGCGCCGAGAGCCCTGCGCACACAGGCTGTAGCTCGGGCGGCAGCCGCTCTCCGCTCCCGGCTCTGCTGAGACCGCTGGAGTCCCTCCCAGCACGTCCCATGCAGCTGTGCCCACTCCAGCCCCAGCCCTCACTCCAAGAGCCCTGTCCTCAGAAGGCGCTCCCTCACAGTCAGTCTCCTCCATGAATCAGGGGTGCTGAGCTGCTGTGGGCTGGTGCCCTGCTCTCACCCCGCCCGCCGGGAAGTGCCGCCGCCCTGCTCCACAGTCCCTGTCCCACTTCAGGCTCTGTGATCTGATTAGGGCACTGTGTGCTGTCCCTTGAGTTCGGATGTTAAATTGTCCACAGTCTTGTGGGGCTTCCACGCTCCCTAGGTCTCGGCTTCCAGCCCGCCCTCGATCCAGCTCCACTGTGACCGTAGTCCCCCAACCCCCCTTTGTGTTTGCCAGCCCCGGGCCGCGCTCCGAGTCTCTGTCCCCGAACCGCTGCTTCCCTTTCCCTCTCCCGCTCTCCCCTTTTTTCTCCAACCTTTGTGTGTTGTTCCGTGTTGTGTGGTTCTCTTAGTTGAGGTTTCTTCTCAGGGTTTCCCCTGTGGATTCCCCTCTGTTCACAAGGCCCTTCCCAGGCAGTTATCGGCATTCTCCTCTCATGCCGCCGTCTTGGATCCTCTTTTTTTTCATTATTGTTAAGTTTATTGGGGAGACATTGGTTGGTAGCAATTACATAGTTTTCAGGTCTACATTCTACATTACATTGTCTATACATCACATTATGTACTCACCACCCAGAATCAGCTTTCCCTTCACCATACATCTGATTTCTCTCCTTTCACATTTTATGTAGACCATGAGAACAAGCCATGTGATATTTAAAAAAATTCTGCCCCTGCCTGGAATGTCTTCATTTGTATTATCAAATTTGTTTGGCATATTTTCTTCTCTTCTATATAACCTGCAGATGGAATGGTCAAAAATACTAGCCACTGCATACAAGGGTCTCCTTTCCTCTGACTTCCAATAATATTTTTCTTTTTGTCACTTTACATTAAAACCATACCGCCAGCTTTCTCACATCCTTTAGTCTTTCAGCACTCTTCCCTGTGGTCCTTTTGACTTTCACTAACATTCCTCTGAATCCATTTAGCACCTGTCTCCACTGGATCCCAAAGCCAGTGCTGCCTGTCTTAAATTTTCGTTACAGTAGCATCTTATTTTCAGGCAGTAAAATCTGTTCTGATTATCTGATATTACATAACACACTACTCCAGAATTTAATGGCCTAAAACAGCACACATTTGTTTAGCTCGCTGAGCTGAAATCTGGGCAGGGCTTGTCAGGGCCAGCTTGTCTCTTCAGAATGTGGTAGCTCGAATGTGGCTGATCACCCAGTTCCAGCGTGAACCACTCACATGGTGGGTTGGATTATTGACATTGGCTGTCAGCTGCCTTTCTAAGCATCCTCATGGTCTGGAGTCTGTATTCCAACACCAAGCATTCCAAAGGGACATGGGAAGTGGAAGTTGATAGTTTAAGTCTTGAGTCTAGAAATTGGTAGTGTCACTTCGTTCATATACTCTTCATCATCCACAGAGTGCACATTCAATGGAAAGGAACTCATACCCCACCTCGCAATGGCTGGCATGCCCGAAAAATTGCGGGCCACATTTTTAAATTATCATATTGGATTATACAGAGTCATTGTTATAAAATACTGTGAAAATAGTCTCAAACTACTTTAAAAACCTTAAGTAATAATATTAAAATAATTATTTAATAAGAATAAATATTAATAAATATGGTGAAATACTTCTTAAATACTCCTAAAACTTTAGAGCATTCTAAAAGCTCAGAGTATCCATAGAGTTCCTTGATCCTCATAAACCCCTCTAAATGTGTTCTTTGTACTTGATCTTTGGATAAAACAAATTCTTGTTTTAAAGCTATTCTTGGCAGTTTTAGCCAGCTATGTGACCTTGGGATTGTTTCTTAATCCTCTAAACCTTTTTAAAATTTTTCTGTAAGCAAAGGCTATTAATTAACATTTGTCCTTACTTAACTCAGACGAATGTGACAGTCAGTAGTGACAATGTATTGAAATGAAAAAGGGGAAAAACAAAAAAGAGAGAGAGAGACACAGAATGAAGATTCTAAGGCTGGTTCTGTATTTCCTTATTACAATGACATTTTAATTTCAAACTCTTGTGTGAAATAAGAGAGGATGAAATAGTAAAGTGCACCAGTTCTCAAGGGCCCAGTTGCTGTAAGTGTAGTTGGGTGAAGATGTTTACAGGATGGGATGAATATGTGCAGACAAGTATGAACAGTGTTGGTCAGATTCCTGGAGACTAAGAATCCCAGAGAATCTTATTCCCCAGGACTTTTGTTAGAGTTAATTATATGTGATTTTTAAAAACACCTCATACAACCTCAAAATGAATGAGTTGTGTAATATGAACTTGCAATTTCTTTTTTGTTTAAGATTTATTGTGGTGTTTTCAGAGAAAGAGAAAGAGAGAGAGAGAGAGAGAGAGAGAGAGAGAGAGAAAGGGCCCAGAGCAGTCTCCATAGTTGTACATAATTAGCTGTGACATGGTTTCATTTCACACAGGTGGATGTGGGGCCACAGGGAGTGGGAACTGAACTGAGAGCCCCCTTCATGGGAGGTGAGAACCTTCGCTGCCGTCCTGGCACTGAGCAGTTGCACTGCATTTCAGCATATGGGGTTTGAACAGGCCAAAGCCAGGACTAGATCCCTGGACCTTGTAGTGGCAAGCCAAGTACTCAACCTGCTGAGCTCTCCCAGCATCCACGAGCTTGCAATTCCTAATCATTTTAATAATATATATAAACATATCCTCTAACGGCCTCTTTATAAATAAGACAGTTTAAATGATGAATTGTCCCCTTAGAATACCTAACTTCTATTAGGACTATCGATCCCCAATAACAAGGTGTGCATGATTTTAAACTTGAGGAAAATGTTTTAGGATCAAATACTTTAAAAGTGATCTCACCCCAAAATTACATAGATATAGATGTCTCGTATCTACACTATCTTATTAAAACCCTTGTTGCTGTCACAAGTCCCTCAGACCCAGTGTGCTTTGCCTTATCTCTGAACCTTTACTCATGATGTTCTTTTTTTCTGCCTCTACTATCCTGCCATATCTCTACATTTCCAAATACAGTAAACTCTCCATTAATTGGTACTTGAGCAACCAGCACAGATTTTTCTGCTAGTTGTTTGAGGGTACTATTGTTTGACTTCCAGTTAACAGAGGGTCACCCTACATTTATCCAGCATCTACCAATCCCCCTGGATGCTGAGTATGTGAGAATCTACTGTACTAGTTTTCCTTCAATGTTTACATCAAATTTTACCTCTATTTGGAAGCAATAGATGTTGCCGCAACTACATGGAAATTCAGAGAGGGCAGTGACGATCTAATTTATAATTATTTGTTTATGTGCCTTCTGCTCCCTCTGACATGAGTGTCATTAAGGGCAGAGACTACATCTCACACTGTCCTCTAATCCTCACATCTAATAGCATACAAAGTATCACATTATAAATGATAGGCAAATAGTCATTGAATGAGTGAGTAATTTTGATGGCTACATTTCGGATATATTACAGGGTTTTTAACCACAGGCTTATGATATGCTAAACACTATTCTAAAAAAAGGGGGAAAGTATATCAGCCCATCAAAATATGGGAAAAGGAAAAAGCACAGAGTACTTGCAAAAATTCTGAGGTAGGGATGTATCCAAAGATGGGTTTCCAAAGGAAATAAAATATCCTCCAGGAACAGCAGTTGGTTGTATACTTTAAAGTTAATAACCCACGCCTAATTCTTTGTTAAAACCTAGAGTAGTTTTGTCTTACGTTGTCTCAGTTTGGTAATCACACAAAGGCTGTTGCTTAATTCTCTTTGCTGTCTGTCACAATTATGTGGAACTCTATCACTACCCCTAAGAAAATCATTTTGTTTCCTAACCATCCAGAAATCTGTGATGGACTATTCCAGATGTTAACCATTTTCTCCTTGTAGAATCTTTGCAATAACTGTTTCTTCTGCCTGGAATACTAGTCTATAGCCTCTTACTATAGTTGTGATGAACTCCATCTTTAAATCTTTGCTCAAATAAGCTCTAGCTTTCCCCTCCCTGGTACTAGATCTTCCTTACTTTGCTTTATTTGTTTTTATTAGCATTTAATTCTTTCTAGCATACCATATAATTATTGTTATGTTTACTCTTTATGAATTCTTTCCCATGGGTAGAATGTCTTATGCTGTAAATTAATATCTACCCAACAGCTATAAGAGTATTTGGTAATAAACATTCAAAACATTGAATAAATATTTATTTAAAATTCAATAAATATTTACTGAATGAAGGAATGATTGATTGCATAAACGAATGAAGAGAGAACACATAAACCAGGACTAGACTATTAACATTTATCATTAGGCTTACAGAACATTGACTAAAACTGAATTCCATTGTATAATTAACTGGTGGTACAATAGAATGCTTAGTTTTCATAGACATCTTCAAATATTTGAACTGGAAATTTCACCATAACTCAGTGTAACGTAATTACCTTTCAGTTTTCATAAAATGGATTGTGAAGCATAGAGAAGAAGTGATGCTTTCTGGTACATGCAGTTTAAAAATCATACCCATATTTTCCGGCGTATAAGACGACCGGGCGTATAAGACGACCCCCTAATTTTACAGTTAAAACATAGGTTTAGGCCTATATTCGCTGAATAACACTACAGCCTCGGAAGTGGGGGGGTCGTCTTATACAACAAATATAAGCCTAAACTTATGTTTTAACTGTAAAATTAGGGGGTCATCTTATACGCCCGGTCGTCTTATACGCCAGAAAATACGATACTTTTAATCTTAGCCTGGCCCTGCATTCTAGCCCAGAATTTTTGTCAGTACACTGTTTGCTTTTTTTTTTTTAATTTTAATTTTTTTATTGTTAGATTTATTAGGGTTACCTTGGTTAGTAAAATTTACATATGTTCCAGGTGTACAACTCTCTACAGGACTTCGTCTATCTGTTACACTATGTGTTCATCAGAATAAGGGTACCTGCACTATTGGTTGATAATATAATTTGTCATTCATACTTGGACAGACTTCCAGGATAAAAACAACAAGAAGTCAGGATAACACGTATAAATCAGGATTTTCCTGGGCAAACTAGTTTAACTAACTGTTTTTATGTAACTGTCATACAAACTAACTTTTTATTCTTCATATTCACTTTGCTGATGCATTCTGCCCTTCTCTATCTCTTAGTATATCAAGATGGCTCAAAACAGGGTTGGGCAGTCTTTTGTCTTAGAAATATAAGTATCATATTTGCTTCAAGACAATGTTTCTATCTCTCAGACTGTTTGTTTGTCTGTTTGTTTGTTCCGTGGAGAGAAGGTAAAAGGGTATCTGTGGCAATTTATTTCACTCCAGATATACTTGTGGAGGAAAATCCTTCTACTACCATATGCTTTGTAACCACACTGCTCTAGTGTCTGTAGCAAGTTAAAACTTAAGGCAACTATTGTATAAATGCACGGGATTTGGATATGGTTTGGGATGATGCATACATGGATTTCAATCCTCTCTTGCATCAGGATCTTTTATTTGTTTGACTTCAGGGAAGTGAAATAATTTCTCTACATCTCTGTTTTACCATCTGTAGGATGGATACTAACACTAATTCAATAATAAAGAGGAGCATCTCTCATTGTTAACTTTCCTATTCTCTTTTTCTGCCTTTGCCTTCATTTCCCATGTTAGCCTGAAACTATACTCATTGTTATTCATATGATAAGATGATTTGTTTAATTGCCTTAATACATTAGGCAATTAATTCTTTTTAGTGTTGAGCAAATTCTAGCAATTTCCTGAGAAGACATTATAATGAAGGTTTATGTGCAAGAAATTAAAAGTTATAGAATCTTTTTATTCATACTTGGTTATGAAAAATCACCTGGATAAGCAATATTTGAAATTAAAAAATTCTGAATGGCTCTCATGCATTTAATTAGAAATAAATATGGATGTTGAGATGAGACACTACAGAGTGAAACTCATTAGTAGAGTTTTTATTTGGGCTACTTTTTTTCCAATAGAGGATTCTGGGAGCAGCATCATCACCAGTGAAAGATTAAGAACTTAGTGGGGGTAAATTCTGAAGAGATATATAATAAATCAGAGTCAATCTTCTTACAGGAAAAACAGTAATTTGTGGTACTATGAATGCACAACATGTAATTTCAATGTAGGAACCAAATGAGAAGGAAAACTACTATAACAATTTCTAACTTAGTTTCACTGAGTCAACTCTAGATAGAACTTAGCTCATATGAATTTGGTAGTTAAATATGCATCAGAATAAATGCAATGGTTATTTTAATTTAATGATTATAAGCAGATATTAAAATCTGCCCCACATCACCCTAGTACAGCCTTATCCTGTAAAATCGTACTGACAGTGGTCAGACAATATCTTCAGAGACTGATCAGTTGTTCTCTTCAGCAGCTGTGTTAGAAAGCGCTTTCTTAGAGAGTCAGAATATGCCTCAATGTATAAGCAAATCTTATTTTATCCCTTCTGCCTGGTAGAACACAAAGTTTCTTGAAAAAAAGAAAAAAAAAGTTGTTTTCATGACATAGTTGTCAGTGCCTTAGAATAATGGCTAAGGAGAAAATTGTGTTTATGGAACTTGACACTGAGGCGACAGGCCCTCAGAGGAAGGTGAGGCAATAAGGAAGTAACTTCAAAGTTCGGAGCAAAATGCAACATGGAACAAAAACATACTCCTTTAAAAACTTTTTCAATCCTGTGATTTGCTTGGAGTTTTTCAATATGATTTCATCCAATCCTCCCAATAACCCCTTCAAATAGATGGTGTCTTTACTTCAGGATGTCTCCTCTGTGTCAGGTCCTGTTCTATATTTCAAATACAACCATGAACAACAACAACAAAAGACCTAGAAGCTGAAGAGGGCCCAGAGTGAGCAGTCTCCATAGTTGTATGTCATTAGTTGTAACACAGTTTCATTCCACACAGGTGGATGTGGGGCCACACGGGTGGTAGCCACTGGGATGGGTTCACCATTAGGCCATCCTAGTGGTTGCCACTTGCATGACAATTAAGTATACGGGGTTACACAGGCCTGGGCTGGGATTTCATTCCCGGACCTCATGATTATGAAGTAATGGCTCAACTACCAAGTTATCCAGGCATCCCCAAATTTGGTGACTTCTTATTTTGTTTAAAGACCTGCCTCAATCACACGAGGCCATGTCAGAAAGGAGACTACCACAAACAGAAGGATTATATGCAAAAGCAAAAACGCAGCTGCCAGCAACAGAACTTAGCATTTTGCTAGCAATGTATTTCTCTCACCTTTTTTTATCTAATGTGTTAAGGAAAAATCACTTTTCACTTTTGTCTTTGACCTGTTTTTACTTTTTTAGGAATAAAGGTATGTCTGGTAACATACCGGGCTTTTTTGCCATCTCTACAAATATAGTAAAAACAGAAACAAAAAACCTCTAGCAGTTTTTCTCTTTCCTCATTATTTGCAATTATTTTGCTAACAGCATTGAAGATTTCAGTATTGGCCTGTGTTCTCTCACTTTCTCATCATGTTTTGAAATATGCTTGACACTCTGTGTCCCTGTCAGCATCTCTGTTGTTCTACACTGCAAATTTGCATGATAGATTTATTAGGGTCATGAGGTGTTTATTAACCTTCCTTTAGTAGGGTGGTATTTTAAAAGTGAGTTTTGTGCAACTAGCACCCAATTTCTACCTGTAACCAGGGAAACACAATGCCATTATGAACAGGTGTTGTCTGCTTTGTCTCTGCAAATACAATTATGAAGACAAACTACAGAGTACTTCCTATTACTTACAACTTTACATATTTCACCCAGTATCTATTTTATTTTTTATTAAAAGAGTGCATAATATTGTGTCAATTTACCTTTCTGATATACCTTGAGAGACAGATGGTTTTGTGAATGCAAGTGCAGTTGACAGAAGTAGTGAAGAATAGATATCACTATGTATATCTATGTTTACATTTACGTATTATCAAGCCATTTAATATTGCCTTCTTGGAATATGTCAACATCCATTTTATTATTGTGTACTTGACACTGAGGTGCTGGATTGCACTGCTATCATTTCTACCACCTCTGCTAATCATTTATCTTGACTTATGTATTTTTTTTTAACTCAACATAGAATATATATCTCTTTCCACAGTCACAATAATTGTAGAATGTATTGTGGCCAAAGCATAGACTGAGAAAAAGCAGTCTCAAGAGATCCATCTGGCTTTGTACTCAGAGCATTAACAAAAGATAACACAATCTTCATTTCCATGCTTGTATTCTTCGAGGCACTAACTCACGGAGGACTGGGGTCATTTTATTGTAATAGTCTGTCTATGACTCAACCAATACAGTATGCTGTACAGTTTAACTTGCTTGGAGAAATTATAAACATATTACACCACAGTGTGATGGGGAAACAGTTAAATATTTTTATTATTTCTATAATGGCAGATTATATCCAACTAAGTCTCCCACTGAGAATAACTATAAAAGTGGGGGAAACTGTATTTGAAGGCATTCAGTACTTTAGAAGCAATGAGACCAGACATAGGAGATGAATTGAGGTGACTCTTAAATTGAGCACTGCTCATTCTCTTTGGGACATTAAGAGAGTGAACTCACAGGGCATGGAAACCAAGCTGAAATCAGTGTCCTGGAGTGCAGGATGGTCTCATGGGATGGTGGAAAGTAAAGCTGTATTTTGGGGGCTACCAACTTGTCCAGAAATTGAAAGGCCAAGTCTATAGTAAGGAGGTAATTGAAGGAAAGCTATCAGAGCATTATGGTCACTTTTTCCATGATGCACTTATCAAATCTTCACATGTACAGGAGTAAAAGGATGTGAAACCTTTCAGACAACATGTGATAAGAGGCTAAAAGAATGAAACAAATATTTTAACAATATAAGAGACAGGATGGATTCTAGAAGTAAGGGGAAACCAGAAATTATATCAGCCCTTAAAAATTCTGAATTCAGTCTTGCTGGTATCAAGGTGATCTATCTATTCATATTTTTCTTTGAGGACACCATTAAACTCTATTTGAAGGAAGATAATACCTTTTCATATGTAATTTTCAAAATGAAAACCCAGATACAGGAAGGGTGTAACAGATTGGCATAAACAATTCATTGTAAATGTTCTTACAATGCACATAAAATGTTTGAAACATTAGATAAAACATATTCTATTTTTTGAAAATTAATTGATACATTTATTGGAGTGACATTGGTTGGTAAAAATTATATAGGTTCCAGGTATGCAATTCAATATTACATTGTCTATGTATTGCATTGTGTGCTCACCACTCAGAGTTAATTCTCTTTCTGTTACCATATATCTGATGCCCCCTTACTGCTCTCCCACCCTCTCCCTACTCTTTCATCCCTCCCCCCTTACCCTCAGGTAACCACTAAATTATTGATTGTGTCCATGAGTTTGTGTTTCTTTGTTATTTTCAGTTTTATATTTCACATATTAATGAAGTCATATGGTTCTGTATTCTAATAAGATAAGGACACATGTATACGAGGACTGTCCAGAAAAATTCCAACTATAAATGCCTCTAGTTTTCATAGTAAATGGCTGGATACTTTCTGGACATCCTTCATCTATATGACATTAAGTTTATCACTAAATACTATTACTATTACCACATAACTAATAGGCTAATGAGGGAAATTAAATAATAAAAAGTTATTAATGAAGAAGATAGGAAAGAGGAAAAATAAGACAGAAGTGATGATGAAATTTTAAAAATACAGTAAGAAATTAAAGCCAGTTATACTAATAATCATGCTAAATGTAAATAAACTACTTACTTCAATTAATAGACATTGTCAGACTAAGATAAGAGCAACCAATTTTCAAATTATGTTTGTTATCAGAGATAAACCTTAAATATAAGGACACATAAAGACTGGAAGAATTGAAAAAAGATCTATGCCAATTCAAGTCAAGGGAAAGCAGTTCAACTATAGACAATGGAGAAAAAATTATTACCAAAAAAAAAAAAAAAGAAAGAGAAAAATGTCATAGTGACAAATTATTAAATTAAGCTGAAAGGTATAAAACTCCTAAACTAGTATGTGCCAAATAATATGTTTTCCAAGTATATAAAGTAAAAAATATTGACAGAAACAACAGGAATAATACAAATCAATAATTGTAGGCAAAGACTTGAACCCACAAGTCTCACTAATCAAATAACTAAGCAAAATAATTAGTAAGAATAGAAAGTGTTTGAATATCATGATTAGTAAACTAAAGTAATTAAATTGAATAATGTAGTACACTCAAAAATTAGGGAAAAATTACTTTTATCAAATACACTTGAAATATTTACCCAAAGTGGCCAAAACTGGGTCATAAAGCAAGTCTCAGCACATGGAGAGTACACTTTCTCAATACAGTGAAATTAAACTTGAAATAACAAAAAAAGAAAAAGGGAGAGAGAAAGAGAGAGAGAAAGAGAGAGAGAGAGAGAGAGAGAGGGAGAGAGAGAAGGGAGGAAGGAAAGAAGGAAGGATCAGAAGTTACCCTCAGTAGAAATTAAGCCATACACCTTTATTTATTTTTTAAAGATTTATTTTTATTATTTTTGACACAGAGAGAGAGATACAGAGACAGAAACAGAGAGAAGGGGGAGGGCCCAGAGCCGTCTCCATAGTTGTACATCATTGGGTTTTTTACATAGTTTCATTCCACAGGTGGCACAGGACTGCACAGACCAGGAACTGGGCCAGGGTCTCACCCCGGTGAGAACCAAACTGGGGGCACTCCCCAGTTCAGCATATGGTTCTGCACAGGCCAGGGCCAGGATTTGATCCTCGGTCCCTGGGGCTGCAAAGTGAGTGCTTAACCCACTGAGCCATCCCAGCTTCTCCCAAGCCATACACCTTTAAATGATCCATTAAAACACAGAATAAAATTACAAAGGCAATTAACATATTTTAAAAATGAATGATAAAAAAATGACATGCATAACTTTTTAAATACCGTTAACCCAGTGCCTAGTAGGAAATTAGCCTTAAATGTCTATATTAGAAAAGAAAAATGGGAAACATCAATAATGTAGGTATCCACTTCAAAAAGACTAAAAGTTAACAGAAAATTAAAAACTAGCAGAGAGGGGAAGATAAATATGGGATCGAATATAATGAAATTTAAAGAAATGTACGATAGTGAAATTTAATAAAGCCGAAAGCTGTTTATTTGCAAAGATGAATAAAGTTAATAAAATCTTGCAAGAAAAAAATAGAAAAGGTATGCATTACCAGTATTAGAGATGATGATGAAAACATTACAAATTCTATAGGTATTAAAAAGACATTAATTGGATATTACTAGTATATTTATCCCAATGTTTAAACATATATATGAAATAGGCTAAGTTGAAAAATGCAGTATTTTCAAACTGGCATAAATAAGAAAAAAAAATATGTCTATCACTTTGTTGAATAAATTGAATTCATAATTATTAATTCGTAACACATGAATTGTCATGCCCAAATGAACCTGATGAAAACTTCATCAGAGAGAAGTAAAAGAGGGAGCATTTTCCTCCTCACATCAGGAAGCCAGAGTAAACTTAATGACAAAACCTGATAAGAATATTACAAGAAAGGAGTATTAGCAGCCTGCTTCTCATAAACAAAATCCCAGGTAACATGCTAGCAAACCAAAACCACTAATATAAAAATATAACATTGCATCCTGTGACTACAGGGACAGATTTTAACATTTGAAAATCTATTCATATAAATTAAAATATTACAAGGAAAAAAACGTAAGATACACCCAAGGTTATATATTTTTCTCTTGTTCATAAAAAATCTCTTTGTTCACTAGAAATGGAAAAGAACTTAATCTGATAAAGAGTAGCTACAAAAAAACATAGCAAATATCTGACCTAATAGTAAAATATAGAAAGCTTTCTCCTATTGCTGCTTTTATTCAATTATACTGAAGGTTTAAGTCAGTACAATTGGATACAAGTAAGAAATGAAAGTATAAACATTGGAACAGGAAAAATAAAGTTGTCACTACTTACAAATAACATGATTTACTACATAAAAATGAAAAAAAAATCACAGATGATGTATTCTAGAATTGTACACCTGGAACCTATATTACATACCAATGTTACCCCCAATAAATTTAACAATAAGAAAACGAGAAAAGGTCCAGTTACACTGTGATGAATAAGTAGTTTTCATGATTGTTAGAATTATTAAAAATTCAGATTTTTATTTTCTAACTATACTAAGAAAATAAAGATATGTATAATAGTAAAGAGGCTTCAATTAAAGTCAGTAACAAAGTCAGATGAATGATGATCAAGACCTCTAATTAGTAAACTAAAATGTATTGCTGAGAAAAATTAAGATCTAAATAAATGAAGTATATATAAAGTTAACTATCTTGAGATTAAATGTAACATATGTCAATTCTTTTAAAATTTATCTGTAGATTCTTTGCATTATTAATCAGAATTCCAACAGCTGTGTGTGTATGTATGCATGCATACACACTGGCAAATAATATTAAAATATACATAGAAATTTAAAGAGAGATATAATAAAAGAATATTTAATTTTTTTCTCATTTTTTATTGTTAAATTTATTGGGGTGACATTGGTTGGTAACAATTAGATAGTTTCCCAGTGTACAGTTCTACATTACATCGTCTATGTATTGCATTATGTGCTCACCACCCAGAATCAGCTCTCCCTCTATCACCATATATCTGGTGTCCACTCTCAACTCCAATGTCCCCTCCCCCCACTTATTATTTAAAAAGAAAAATTGTTGATGTTATCATACTTATAATTGAAATATACAAAGATTTATTATAGAGAGTAATTAAAGGAAGGTTGTATGAGCATAAAAATAGAAAAATAGACCAATGGAACAGAAAATTTTAGAATCAGGCCTTATTAAAACACTCAACTGATTTATGACAAAGATAACATGATAGACTTTCAATTGTATTGATTGTGAATGGGATATCCATAAGTAGATCAACTATACTTTGACCTCTATCCATAATCTTCAGGTAGATCAGAGGTATAAGTATTAAAAAACTGATATGCCTTATAAAAGATAAGAGTTTTCAAATTCTGGATTAGGCAAAAAATTAATAAATAAGATACAAACAACACTAGAGTTAATAAGAGCAAGGACAATTTATTAATTAACAATTTGCATTCATTAAAACATACTATAAAGAAAGAGAAAAATCAAACCACAAGAAGGGGTAAGTTATTATGATACCCATATCTAGCAAAGAACTTATATTCTTTATATATAGCATCCATATCAATTAAGAAAACACAGACAACACAATTTTTATAATGGCAAAAACTTGAATAGGTATTTCACTAAAGATGATAATTTTTATAAGATGTGAACTTTTACACATTGCTGGTCAAAATGTAAATTGGTACATCCACCTTAGAAAAATATTCGCACACATACATTAAAGCTGAATGGACACGTAGCCTATAATCTTTCACTCTATTACCTAAATGCATATGTTTTGCACTCAAAGAAAG
>PVKE010040211.1:0-14702 GCA_004027555.1 Craseonycteris thonglongyai
TTTATTTATTTTTGACAGAGAGAGAGAGAGAGAGAGAGAGAGAGAGGGAGAGAGAGAGATTCAGAGACAGAGAGAGAACTGAACTGGGGGAGCTCCCAGTTCAGCATATGGTTCCACACGGGCCGGGGTCGGGATTCGATCCTCGGTCCCCGGCGCTGCAAAGTGAGCGCTTAACCCACTGAGCCATCCCGGCTTCCCCAAAAACAATTATTTTTAATGGAGAATAGTTTTTTAAAAATTGAGAAACTTAGAAAATCAAAATGGTATTTTATGAAAAATTGCGATAGAAATAGGAAGTCCAGTATAACCAAGAGGAAACAATTAGTAGTTAAAAGAAAGCCTTTAAAGTACAAAGATGTATATTGACAGCTTTTATATAAAGAAATCTCTAAATAAAATGAGAAATTCACAGCATCATTAGGCCCTAAAGACATGTAAACTAATTTTAAGCCAATCCAAATGCTTATTAAAGTCACCAAAGATAATTCATAAAATGCAAGCCAGTGTTGGTGAGGTTGGAGGTCAATGGGAAAGCATTGCTGGAAGCCTGGCAATTGTTCGGAATTACTGGTCATAACAACAAAACTGTAAGTGAAACATTTTTTTTAAATCACTATTATTTCTCCACACCTAGCCCAGTGTCTCTAACACATAATAGAAACACAGATATTTGATAGATGGATGAATGGATAAAACTATTCTTATCCTCTTACTAGTTAATTCTATTTACTTTGAGGCCTATGCATGTGGAAATTAATCCAATAGAACAGTATTTTGTACAAATAAGTTCATTGCACTGCTCTTTAGAATAGTGGGAAAATGGAACATTGTAAATGATAACAATAGGAGAACTAGGTCAGAGATGCCCTACCCACGTCATGGACATTGTTTAAATAAGGAAAAAAAAGTATATGGGTAAAGAAGTTGTGGTACATTTACACAATGGAACACTACTCAGCGTTAAGAAAAGATGAAATACAGCCATTTGTGACAATATGGACGGACTTTGAAACCATCATATTAAGCGAAATAAGTCAGTCTGAAAGAATTAAGAAAACATACGACTTCACTTATAGGTGGAATATAAAACTGAAAGTAACAAAGAAAACAAAAACTCATGGGCACAGTCAATAGTTTAGTGGTTACCTGAGGGTAAGTGGGGAGGGGGCATCAAATACATGGTGATGGAAGGAGAGCTGACTCTGGGTGGTGAGCACATAATGCAATGCATAGACAATGTCATATAGAATTGTATACCTGGAAACAATGTAATTGATATCAATCCATGTCACCCCAATAAATTTAACAATATAAAAAAGGTGGGGGAAGCTGGGATGGCTCAGTGGGTTAAGCTCTCGCTTTGCAGCCCCGGAGCTCGAGGATCGAATCCCAGCTCAGGCCCATGTGGACCCATATGCTGAACTGGGGTGTGCCCCCAGGTCAGTTCTTGCCGGGGCCCACATGGGAGGCCCCCGGCCAAGTTCCTGCCCTGCGCAGCCCTGCGCCCACCTGTGGAACGAAACTATATGGAAAACTAATGCTGTCAACTATGGAGACTGCTCTGGGCCCTCCCCCTTCGGTCTCTCTCTCTGTCAAAAGACAATAAAAATAAATCTTAAAAAAAAAAGAAACAAATATTGAAGGAAAAAAGAAAAAAAAAAGATATATAAAATGATATTTATTTTCTGTGTCTGGGCAAAATAGCAGAATAGAGGGGTACAATTTAGGGCTGTGTGCTCTCTAGTTGACATTTGTCAATTATTTTGGTTAAGGAGAGGACAGGAAATGCAGCAACAACAACATGGGCTTATAGAAAACTTTCCTATTTATTATTGGGAGCAGAGAAGAGAGAGTGAAAAAGATAAACATTACTTTTTAAATGAAAGTCAGTCAAAGAGATCAAAATTGAAGTTTTCTTACATTCTTGGCCAAGAGGTGTTGAGAGCTTTTGACTCTTCTTCTGGCTGGACTGGACACTGCAAAGACAAATAAAGGAATGGTTTTAGAGAATACCTGTGAGGCTGTTGTAGCTCCAGTAACAAAACTGAGAAGGTTCAAACCTGGAGTGTGGCTGCGCTACAGAGAGGGAATGGGGAGGAGAGGCAGGGTGCAATTGCAATTTTAGATGTTACTTCATTGAATGCACCAAAATTCACAGCAGCCAGCATTAGTCACCATAGCCAAATGGTGGAAACAACCCAAATGTTCATCAACAAGTGAGTGGATAAACAAAATGTGGTATATACATTCAAAAGAATATTATTCAGCCGTGAGAAGAAATGGAATTCTGACACATGCTGCAGCATGGATGAACTTTGAAGACATTAAGCTAAGTGAAATAAGCCAGATCACAAAAGGACAAATATTAGTTCACTTATATTAGATAACTGGAGTAGTCAAGTTCATAGAGGCAGAAAGTGGAATAGAAGCTACCAAGGGTTGGGGGAAGAAAAGAATAGAAACTTATTTAATGTGCATAGAGTTCCTGTTACGGGTGATGAAGAAGTTCTGGAAATGAATGGTGTGATGGTTGCACAACAATGTGCTTAATGCCACAGTACTGTACATGTAAAAAATGGTTAAATGGTAAATTTTATATTATGTATATTTTACCACAGGGGTGTCCAACCTTTGGCTTCCCTGGGCCACATTGGAAGAATTATTAATATCTTGGGTCACACATAAAATACACCTAACACTAATGATAGCTGATGAGCTAAAAAAAAAAAAAAAAAAAGTCACAAGAAAATCTCATAATGTCTTAAAGTTTACAAATTTCTGTTGGGCTGTATGTGGCCTACAAGCTGCAGGTTAGACAAGCTTGTTTTACCACAAAAACAAAGAAACTTAAAAAACTCATTTAAAAATGTTACTTGGTTGGGAAAAGGTGTGCATTTTGTTGAAAATGGAGACCCTAGACATCTCTTTTCCACATTGCTATCAGAATGATTGACGTGGACCTGAAATCCCACGTCACTGGCCTGCCTAGTCACGTATCAGGTGAGTTCTGTTGTTATTTTCTGCAGGGCACCTGTAGCCATCACACCGGTTGTCTAGCTAGCCTGCTGGCTACCAGCCAGGGCTCCCCATTGCTTTCAGCTGGGTGTGAATCTGAACTTGACCACTTGCCAATTATGTGACTTGGGCAGATTACTCATCCTCTCTCCAAGCCTCATTTCCCTTGTTTCTAAGTCAGGGTTAATAATAGAACCTACCTCAGAGGGCTGTGGCAAGGATTAAATGAGCTAATCTTTAGAAAGCCCTTACCCCAGCACCTGGCAAAGAGTAAATTCCCAGGAATGAGTGGTGGTTATTACAATTTTCCTCTTCACTGCAAGATGAGGGCTGGTGGTAACTTTTAGAGACTGTCACATTTCATCAGAATTTCTTTCTGGCGTTTTCTCCATGTCCTCTTGCTGTCCCCTGATTCTCCTCCCTATTGTTGTTTATCCCCAAGAGAATTATTTTGAATGCTGTGGTGCTAGTCACCCCAGAATTAAACCCACATTGGTGTGCCTCAGGAAATAGCTTCTGGTCTAACTTCTTGGTAAAACCACTGCTTTTATCTTCTGTATTTACTGTGAATTGTATCTACGGAATCTTTCCCTTAAAGGTTTGCTTTTCTCTAGAAAGTAAAAGTATACACTTGCCCTCAGTTACAGACTTGACCTATGTCCTCTGCCTTTAAACTTAAGAAGCCCAATAACATTTGCTGTGGCCATATTTTCATGAGATATTAAGATGGCTTAGCTAAAAAAAATAGTTATTGTATATTTTTTATATATTGGGTTGAACCCAATACATGTGTGTATGTGTGTGTTGAAAAGAGGGATAATACAGCAATAATAAATGTATTAATATTAGCTCCCATTCAGGGTTACGAGGCAGGTGGCTTATTTGCCTGATCTCATTTACTCCTCATAGAAACTCCGTGAGGTACTCTTCATTAACTCCATTTTATAGATGGGGATACTGAGGGTTGGGGTCAGAGTTGAAGGTAGAACAAGGCCTGTGCTCTTAACCAGTTGGCCACATGTGACTAAACTTGTGCTTGGAAAAAGTTTTGCTCATTGCTCATTGAGTAAACATGGCTAAATGATAGCACTTGGGAAAGGGCATACCAGAGAGGACTTGTTAGATAAAATCAAACCAACCTATATACTTTTTAAAAAGATTTATTTTATTGTTTTTGAGGTGTGTGTGTGTGTGTGTGTGTGAGAGAGAGAGAGAGAGAGAGAGAGAGAGAGAGAGAGAGAGAGAGAGAGAGAGAGAATGAGAGAGAGAGATAGAGAGAAGGGCGAGGGCCCAGAGCAGTCTCCATAGTTGACAGCATTAGCTGTGATGTGGTTTCATTCCACACAGGTGTGTGTGGGGCTACGCAGGGTGGAAGTGAACTGGGGGCCTCCCTCATGGGAGGCTGGAACCTTCACTGCCATATCTGGGCGGTTACCAGTGTGCTGAAGTTCATCATGTGGGTTTGCATGGGCCGGGGCAGTTGCAAGGCAGGTAAGTACTCAACCTGCTGAGTTATTCCGGCATCCCCACCAACCTATATTTTTGCAATTAGGAAATGTGAAAATGTAATAAACAGTTATCAATTTCTCTCATGAGGTGAAGTAAGAGCTAGCATTGTCTTCTCTCGCTGAGAGCCCTCTGCGTGATAGCTTTGGAGAAAGATGGGGCAAAACAAGATGAAAGAAGAGGCAGTTTTTTTTCATTTCTGATTTGCCATAAACTGCAAATACTTCTTTTCTAGAGAACAATTTCCTAACAAATGAAATGTCCATGAATACTGATAAATACTTGGGTTAGTACCAGAAAGTAGCCATAAATGACAAAGGTAAGAAAGGAATAGAGGATTATGTATTTATCTTTGATTAAACATACTCATTGCTCTATGGAATAAAAATAGAAATCACTTTGTAAGTGATGTATTTAATGGTACTGTTCTAGATGCTTTATATATTTTATCTGTATTTCACTTTTCCCCATATTAACCCTGGGAGGTGAGTTCTAGTTCTCCCTTTTACAAAAGTGGAAAATGCAGGCCCAGACAGGTTAAGTAGCCTGCCCAAGGTCACACAGTGCAGAAGTGGTGGCAGTCTCTTGACAACTATGCTAAGCACTTGGAGTCAAAGGCCCTGTTTTGAATAATTTTGTTCAAGTGAAGCGTGGCATCGCTCCTGATTTGCATAATAAATTTTCAGTTAAAGAGCCATTTGGCTTTAATTTTTTTCTCCTATTTAAAAAAATAAAAGAGTGGAGGGAGTGACAGAAAATAGACATATTTTAACATTTTCATATTTGTTTCCAATTTGTTTTCTTATCGTATAAAATAAATAAAAAATTAAAAGGCAAGTTTAGGTCCTTTTTCTACTCTTTCCTAATTCTACTTCCTCCCTCCCCAGGGCTACTAAAATCACTCATTTTTATCTGTATGTTTCCAGCCTATGTTTTTATGCTTTTATCTAGAGATATATCAATAAACAATATATAGCGTTGTTTTGTATTTCCAAATTTAGTAATTGGTATCAGATATATATATATATAGTTTTTCAGCCTGCATTGTTTCCACTCAACACTGCTTTCAGATCCGTGTTTATACACGTGGATTTACGAGTTCATCCCTGTCGGCGACTACTGTGGAGTGTTCTAGAGTATTCATATGACGACACCGCATTTTACTCCCCCTCTTCAAGGACATTTGCGTTCTCTTCAATTTTTCCCTCATAGACTCAGTGTCACCATGAGCACGCACATGGAAGGTATTGACCCAGGAGTCGGACTGCGGGGTCAGAGGGTCAGCCTTGACTTTCCAGATACGTTTCAGAGTTTCCAGAGAGAGTTCCAACTCCTGCACATGGGCAGACTCTTAGCTTATTTTTATGTTTCTCTCTATCTGCCAATAGATGTCTACAGCTTAATTTATGTTCCACTGGCTATCTCTTTGTGGCCAGGCTGAGTCTCTCCCCTCCCCCCTAAGCCATGTCTCTGTTCGTGGCTGACACTGGAAAGAGAAAGGAATTGTTTGAACAGGGGCTCACAACACCAGCAAACACCCAGCCCCCTTCATTCAAGTCTGACAATGAGACCAGGGCTAAGCCGGAGTCCCTGGCTCTCGCAGCAAGACAGGGGCTGCAGGGTGAGAAGAGAGGTGGTAGGAGAGAGGGTGAGCTTTGGGTGAGCTTTGGAGGGGGCAAGGGACCTGTCCGGACACCTGTGGTCATCTCAGCTCTTATCCGAAGCCCTTCCTGGGATGTGACACCGTTCTCCTTGGAGCACAAGGACTGACAAAGTCACACTTTTTGGTAGCGCTAGTTCCAGGTTAAGTTCGGGAGTGTGGCCCTGAGGTCTGGGTAGAGGCCAGCCAGGGTCAGAGCATGATTTGACCGCTTCATTGGACTTTGGGACCCTGTGGGGAGTATTTCTCCTCACATTTCACGGCACAGTTAGAAATCAGACTTCTGAGGCAGCTGATTCTCCTTTCAGAGCCACTTGCTCACTGGAGAAGATGAAAGAATCTATCTAGCTGTCCTGGGAATTTTGTTTTCACATCTGTTTCCCCCAACAATGGCTGGCTGTCACTTTCATTTGGCACATTGGGTTGCGGTAGTGAATTAAGTGAAACGGAGTATTTAGTCGCCCTCAATTTCCTCCTTGATGGATTGTTTCTCAACGACTCATGTTAATCCATGTGCCTCCTTTTCAGAAGCAACAAACAACAACAACAAATGCCATCAGAACAGAGAAGCCGGCAGAGCTCAGAGACCTGAGGGAAAACCGTAGTAAAACAGCATGCGATGATCCTCACCCTCCTGCCTAAGGTGCCCCGTGAATGAAATAGTCAAGGGCGATTTTACTCACCCTTGGAAGGAATCACAGTGGTGAAAACTTCTATATTTTCGTCACTGCAGCTGTAAATCTGATGCATCGTTGCGCCTTCTCTGCCCCCAAATGCCTGGGAACCGGAGGCCTCTGTCTGAACCCCTCGTGGGGAGGTGTCCTAATCCAGTCTGGCTCCGGGAATCATTGTGCAGGTCCACAAAGGAGGCTGGAGCTGTGATTGTGAGCTCATCTCATTCCAGAGTCTTCACTGCAACATTTTCTAATCCCATCTGTCTTTTTTTTTTTTTTTTTTAATGAATCCTATTATTACAAACCTTTGATTGAGCCTGGAGGCTCCAGCCTCCTCCCAGCCAGGATGTATGTAATATTTTTATTTCTCCGTGATGTCTGCCGCAGTGAATTTGGAAGTCTTTTGTGAAGTGATGAAGTGAAATCGCCTACTCCGTTAGCGCCAAGCTTGGCTGGAGGATTTCACTGAAGGAAATGTGGTTTTTGGTACCAGCAGCTCCCCTTTGTCATTTCAGAAATGAAGAAGATCTTTTCTTTTTCTTTCCTTTCCTCCACAAGAACTGGATGTCCAGTAACTTTTCATGTATTAATTTGGCTGCCTTCAAAATTTCTGTTTTTAGCAAAAGGGCTGTTTCTCCGTAGGGTTTTCGCTTCATGCTTTGTACATGACAAGGCTGATATTTCTAGAGAGCCATGTGCTTATTTAGCAACTCCTTGTACCCCTTTTCAGGTGTTTGCAGGGCTTGGTAACAGTGTTCTGACACTTAAGGTGCCTGGTTACAGGAAGGTTATATTTTTATTATCCTAAATATCCTAATATACGTTATCCTATATACTTTATATTTTATCCTAGATATTCTATATATTCTACACAAAACTAAGGTATGGTTGAAACGTATGTATTATGTTCCTTTCATTACACCATTACAGATTTATTTCTTCATATTGATAGTGATGATGTAATAATAATGATAGTTGGCATGTGTTAAATGCTTGCTAAGAGCTAGGAAGCCTGAAATATAATATCATTTAATGCTTACCACTACCCAAAAAGATTATCATTTGTGCCATCTTACAGGTGAGAAAACTAAGACAAGAAGAGAGTACTGTAACTTGCTGAAGATTAAAATACCTAGTTCATGGCACAGAGAGTATTTGATCTTTAACTTGACTTTAAAGATAATGTATTCAGATAACCACTATATTATACTCCATTCTTTACCTCCACAGCCGTCTCCCCTACTTTGAACTTGAGCTATAATCTCTTAGACCTGGACTTGTCATCCATTGCCATTGCCATAAGAGACAAATTTGGGGCATTTGCTCATCAAGTAGTTGTCAATATTATACCCATGTCTCTGAGAATTGTACTTAGCCATAGAAGATGGCTCTGGGAAGCCATACTTGTTATATTTGAATTTGTCCCCTGGGCCACATTTGATTGAATTGGGGTATCTGCTGCCTCCTAGAAACAGAAATTGGGCCTTAGTCTGGGGCCAGGAGAAGGTATTAACTCTGTATACCTGGGTTGGCTCTCAGGGACAATGAGGGTGAAGATGAGAGGAAACCAGTAAAAATAAATGGAACTGTTTGTCTAGAAAGGGTCTGAGGCCTAAATGTAAATTCAGGGTGAAGAGTTCTAGTTGGGGGAGGGGAGCAGATACTCTCACCTTGGCTCACACGTGATGGGTCTGTGGTCATGTGCACACTATAGTGAGGGCCCGTGGGAGGGATGGGGTCTTGGGTGTGAGGATGGTCCTGGCACTGTGAGGGGTGGGAATGGGGAAATTGAGAAAGACTGTATAAAGAAGCAGAGATAAGGGAGGAAAAGAACTATTGCCCTGGCCTAGTTTCCCATTTCCTCCCTGTATCTTTCAGGCTTGGAGTCACTTGTCTTGTGGTCAATGAAATACTTCATTCTCCACCTGAAAAATTTCCTTTTTGCTTCAGTTTAAGTAGATTTGGGCCATTTTCAGCCAAAAAGAATACTTTCTAAAAGATCTGTCTATAAATGTTATAACTTCTACGGTGATTAAATTATTAGATAATGTAAAATTTAGAGGGATATGTAGTGCAATACAAAGCAAGATCCAAAATTATGTTAACAGTCTGAAATAGTGTTAATAGACGGTAGGTAATAAAACTTAAAAGATGATATTTAACAGAAATAAATGAAAACAGCTACATTTACATTTTAGAAATTAATTACATACAGAATTAGGGTGACCTGGTTTAATAGCAGTTTATGTAAAAAGAAATCTGGGGTTTGGTTAACCACATGCTTCATAAGAAGCAATATTAAAGTGCAGGAGCTAAAAGACACAAATATAGTTTCAAGGACCTGGTACTAAGTTGACATTAAGACCCCTTAGGGGCACCCAGAAGCCAAACAGGATTACCCAGATTTAATCTCAAAGGGTCGAGGTTGGATTAGGCTTTTTCTAAGAAAGCCCAAATTTAATCAATTAGAGTATATTGTACTATGTGTAATGAATACGCCTGAAGCACATAACTAAATGGATTAATGAAAGGAAACACACCCAGAGAAAAACAATTCTTAAGTAATCACATTTACCTGTTTGAAATATATTTTAAATAATAAAAATAATACATGCTTATTATAACAAATTAAAAAATTGTAGACAGGGGAAGCCAGGATGGCTCAGTGGGTTAAGCGCTCACTTTGCAGCACAGGGATCAAATCCTGGGATCGAATCCTGGCCCGTGCTGAACCATGTGCTGAACTGGGAGCTCCCTCAGTTCAGTTCTCTCTCTGTCTCTGTATCTCTCTCTCTCTCTGTCAAAGAACAATTAAAAAAAAAAAAGTGTGCTATTTTCGGGGAAGCCGGGATGGCTCAGTGGGTTAAGTGCTCACTTTGCAGTGCCGGGGACCAGGGATTGAATCCTGACACCAGCCCGTGCAGAACCATATGCTGAACTGGGAGCTCCCCCAGTTCAGTTCTCTCTCTGTCTCTGTCTCTGTCTCTGTCTCTGTCTCTCTCTCTCTCTCTCTCTGTCAAAAATAAATAAATAAATAAATAAATAAATAAATAAAAATTAAAAAAAAATTGTAGACAGGTATACAGAAAAAGTGAACTACACTTCCCCAATTCTAGTCTCACTTCCTAAAAGCAATCTTTGTTTATAGATTGGTGGGTATATTTCCAGATTTTTTTCATACACATGTATATATAATTAAAAAATAGAAATGGAAACATACTATGTATACATATACTTAACATGGATGCATGCACACATTTATGTGTGAACTATATAGTTCCCATGCTTTAAATAGATAAGCAGAAGACCAGTGCACTATAAGAATGTATCCACTTCTTTCTTGATAGACCTATATAGCTTGTTCCATTTTTTTAAAAGTAAAAACAATGTTGTGAAGTACATCTTTATATAGGAAGGCTGTCCGGAAAAAATCCAGCCACAAATGCCTCTATTTTTCATATAGCACATGCCTGTTTATATGTCTTCAAATTTTTTTTTTTAAAGATTTGTTTTATTGTTTTTGACAGAGAGAGACAGAGAGAGACAGAGAGAAGGGGGAGGGCCCAGAGCAGTCTCCCTAGTTGTACGTTATCAGTTTTCGACATGGTTTCATTCCGCACAGGTGGGCAGGGGCCGCACAGGGCAGGAACTGGGCTGGGGGCCTCTTGCATGGGAGGACTGCCCCCTCGAGCCAGGGGCTGAACAGGGCGGGGGAATGGCAAGAACCCAACTAGGTGCATCCGCGTGGGAAACACACCCCAGTTCAGCATATGGGTCCAGATGGGCCGGCCGGGATTCGATCCTCAGTCCCCAGGGTTACAAAGCAAGCGGTCAACCTGCTGAGCTTCCCCTTGTAATACTTTTACAGGCTACATTTCTAGTTGTGGGAGTATAGGTCATAGCATATGCATGTTTAAAAATTTGAGGGATTTTATCACGTCGACTTTCGAAAATTCAGCAATCAGTTGACACTTTCATGATAGATATGAGGGGCTTATCCCCCACACACTTGGCAATAACTTGACATTATTAATGTTAAAACTTTTTTGCCAGGGGGAAGCCGGGATGGCTCAGTAGGTTGCACGCTCACTTTGCAGCCCCGGGACCGAGGATCAAGTCCCGGCCCCAGCCCAGGCGGACCCATGTGCTGAACTGGGGAGCTCCCCCAGTTCAGTTCTCTCTCTGTCTCTGTATCTCTCTCTTTCTATCAAAAATAAATAAATAAATAATTGTTAAAAAAAAAAAATTTTTTTTGCCAACATGATCTTGTCTGGTTTTTGTGCTCTGCGCCCAGAATCTTGATCACTTTAGACAGTTAGGTTCTTCCTAGCCCAGGTACTTTCCAACCCTTGGAGGAGTGAATGATGGGTTCTCATTTGGAATATGAGTACAAACTCAATAATCTGTATGCAATAGTAAGTATACACTACACATGTGGGTCCTGGTGCAGTCCCTGTCCCGGACTAGCCTAAGCCTAAGTAAGGGAGAGTATGTCCTGGTCTGCAGTCCTCTTCTCCAACGTTCTGGGAAGTCAATGCTGAGAGTTCTACACTGTTGGCATATAGATGCTCACTTATGTCCATTAAAATTTTTTGCTTCTACACTTAACTCCCAGGGCAGTCAATTAATAACACCGAAAGCCTTTATTTCTTTACTGCATGCTCTGCAACAGGCTTGGCTCCCTGTTTGGCTAATGGGAAGAGCTGAGTGATGCTACCTCTGTGTTTCTCTCTCTAACCTGAGAGCTCTGGAGGTCCACCCTCACAAAGCCCCTAAAAGAAGCCCTGTCCTAGGACCTTCCATTTAGGTTGAAACCGAAGCAATGCTTCTCAGACATTAAAGTGCATAGGAATCACCAGGGGTCTTGTTAAAGAGCAGATTCTGATTCCACAGGTCTGGGGTGGGGCCTGAAAACCAAGTTTGTAGGAGCTCCTGTGAAGCCCTCCTTGCTGGGCTCGGGACACACTCTGGAGTGAGAGAAAACTCACATTAGGAGAGCAGATGTTCCTGACCCTGATGAAGTGCTCAGCCCACCAGACTATTTAAACAGGATTCTCTAGGGCCTAGGCATAGGTATTTAAAAACGTCCCCAGTGGTTCTAATATGCAGCTAGGGTTTGGGTGGAGCGAGGTCGTTCTCAAATTGTCCCCAGACCACAGCACCAGCAGCATCCGGGAACTTGTTAGACATGCAAATGCTCCAGCCCAATCCTCCCCTCCACCCCACCTGGCGTGCTGTTACCTGCTCAGTCAGAAACTCTGGGGTAGGGCCCAGCGAGCTGTGTTTGAACAAGCTCTCCAGGGCTCCTGATCTTCTTCACTAAAGTTTGAGAACCACTGATGGACAGAAAAGGTTCTTGACTGAGTCCTCCAAGAAGTGGATCTGCGGTTTTTAACCCTGGCTGCCCATGGGACCTACTAAGCAGCTTGATAAACATCTGCATACCTGCGTCCCACTCCCCTTCTTTCTGATTCCAAAGATCTGGAGTGGTTTCCAGGAGTTCATGACTTGAAAAGTACCTGGGGGGATGTGGATTTCGTGGTGGAGAAAAGGGGTGGTAGCCCCTCAACATGATTTTGGTTTGTGGCCTCCTTGCTTACACTGTGCAATGTTCATCCATCACTCCATATTTATGGAATCCATAATGTGCCAGACAGTGTGGATGAGTTATTATAGAATGCCTAGTATGTACCAGGCACTTCATACATTTGCCCCATACCAATTTGCAAGGTGGGCCCATGACCATTTTACATAAGAGAATTCCTAGCCTGAGTCCAGTCATGACTCCAAAACCCGGACTCCCCACCATGCCCCAGCCCCAGTCTTTGCAGACTTGGGGGGCTCCAGGCTGTGGGCCTCTGAGAGGCCTCTCTGTGTTTGATCTTCAGTGACTTTGTGAAACTAGAGACACACTTGTAATTTTAGCAGGTATAACATTCTCCTTTCAGTTCCTCTGAGAGAGAGAGAGAGAGAGAGAGAGAGAGAGAGAGAGAGAGAGAGAGAGAGATGGTTTCAATCTTTAACTTATGCAAAGTGATGTTCTTTGTGGGTGAAGACTCTCCTTATCAGATGGCAGGTGCTTGGAGTGTACGTGGTCAGATAATAATACAGGTTACCCAGTTAAGTTTTAACTTAAGAAACATAAATCATTTTTCTGGTATAAGTATGTCTCAAATATTGCATGGGGGCATACTTTAAAAAATTGCACTTACTGTGTGCCTAGCACTATGCTCTGAGACTTTTGCTCACTATTTTATTTAATTCTCACAAGCCTAAAAGTTGGCCCAGTACTGGTATTATCATTTTACAGAAGAGAAAAGCTGAGGTCCAAATCAGCTTAGTGATTTTGGATTTGGATAAGGCAGCTTCTCAATTGTCAGGGGCCAGGTAATTCTTTGTTATGGGGACTGTCCTTTGCATTGCAGGATGTTTCAGCATCCCTGGCCTCTACACATTAGCTGCCAGTGGCATTCCCTCAGTTTAACAATCAAACTTGTCTCCAGACATTAGCAAATATTTCTGGGGGCACATTCACCCCAGGTTGAGAACCAGCGGTCTAATGTTTTATAGCTATCAAGATATTGAGCCAGGATCAGAACACAGGCAGCCTACCCCACAGCTTGTGCTTTTAGACACTGCAACCATTTTGTCCAAGGAAAATTCTGGAAGAAAGAGGAATCTATCACATCACATTCATTTGAAAGAAAATCATTTAAAAACGATGTACAGGGCTTTTGAATGACTTATTATATTACAGCTTGATTTCTCCTTTAGGGGTCCGGTGCAGAGCTCCCTAGGGTTCAGAGTGGACCATGCTGGGGACTTCTTAGGCATTTTATATGGATGTGGAATGATGGTATAAATGAGAAGGACCCTGGCATGCTCTGGCGCGGGTTCGCCCCGTCTGCCTGGTAAAGAGAATGGGCTTTAACACAGATGGTTCTGGGCTGTTGAGAACCGTGCCACACCCCTTGCCCCTCCCTGCTCTTATAGCAAAGCCCTGACACTGCCAGACCTCTCTACTCCACGCATGTTCATTCGTTTCTTATTTATGCTTTTTTTTTTTTTTGAGGTGAAATTCACATAACATAAAATTAACCATTTTATTTTTTAAAGATTTATTTTAGTGTTTTGAGAGGTGAAAGAGAAAGAGAGAGAGAGAGAGAGAGAGAGAGAGAGAGAGAGAGAGAGAGAGAGAGAAGGAGGGAGGACCCAGAGCAGTCTCCATAGTTGTACATCATTAGTTGTGACATGTTTTCATTGCGCACAGGTGGATGTGGGGCCGTGCGGGGCAGGCACTGAGCCGGGGGCCTCCCGCATGGGAGGTGAGCACCTTCGCTGCCATCCTGGCAGTTACCAGTTGTGCTATAGTTCAGCATATGGGTTTGCATGGGCCGGGCCAGGAATCAAACCCCGGACCCCACATTACAAGGCAAGTGCTCAAATGCTGAGTTATCCCAGCATTCCAAATTTAACTATTTTAAAGTGTACATTTCAGTGGGATTTAGTACATTCAAAATGTTGTGCTACCACTATTGCTATGACCATTACCTAGGTATAAAATATTTTTTCAGGAGAAGCCGGGATGGCTCAGTGGGTTAAGTGCTCACTTTGCAGCCCCGGGGACCGAGGATCTAATCCTGGCCCATGCGGACCCATATGCTGAACTGGGGAGTTCTCCCAGTTCGGTTCTCACCGGGGTGAGACCCCGGCCCAGTTCCTGCCCTGTGCAGCCCCACGCCCACCTGTGGAATGAAACTATGTGGAAAAACCAATGATGTGCAACTGTGGGGACTGTTCTGGGCCCTCCCCCTTCTCTCTGTCTCTGACTCTGTATCTCTCTCTCT
>PVKE010040212.1:0-14687 GCA_004027555.1 Craseonycteris thonglongyai
ATGGCTCAGCAGGTTAAGTGCTTGCTTTGCAGCCCCGGGGACCAAAGATCAAATCCTGGCCCCGGCCATATGGACTCATATGCTAAACTGGAGTATGCTTCCTAAGCAGGAGACCTCCAGTTTGGTTCTTGCCCCACCCCACCCCTGGGTCAGCCCCTGGCTCAAGGGGGTGTGCCTTCCATGTGGGAGCCCCCCTAGACCAGTTCCTGCCCTGAGCAGCCCCCACCCACCTGTGTGGAACGAAACCATGTCTCGAAAACTGATGACATACAACTATGGAGACTTCTCTGCCCTTCCTTCTCTCTCTCAAAAAACACACACACACACACAAAAATGGAAGTGTAAAAAGGCTGTGTGAAAAACAGACAAAAATGACTTAAACTTTTTGCCTGCAACTCATGGCTCTTACATCACCATTCACCAGCTCACACGACACTGTTTGTGAGAGAGTTTTTAGCTAGTAAACAAATATCTGTATTGGAACACCCTCCCTACTCACCTGATCTAGCCTTCAATGACTTTTTTCTTTACCCAAAGATAAAGGAAATGTTGAAAGGAAGACATTTTGATGACATTCAGGACATCAAGGGTAATATGATCCTGATGGCCATTTTAGAAATAGAGTTTCAAAATTGTTTTGCAGGGTGGGCTAGGCACTGATGTTGGTGCATATCTTCCCAAGCAGAGTACTTCAAAGGTGACCACAGTGATATTCAGCAATGAAGTATGTAGCACTTTTTCTTGGATGAGTTCATGAACTTCATTGTCAGACCTTATAGGACCATAGAAAAAAAGAAGTCTAACTCAACCAGTGTGGATGAGGGGTTCTGAGAAGATGTAATTCTTGACTTATGATTGAACCCTTCAGATGATTAGGGCCATAACTCTATGTTTAAGACTATTGGAAGAAGAGAGATTCTCACCAAAGTAAGGAAGCAGTGAAAACCTTTTCCTGGGGGTCTGAGGAAATACTAATAAATCAGTTGCTAGAACTGCATTGGAACCTAAATGAACTTTTATTTTAGTTCCTGAATTCTCTTTAAGTATATATAAGGTTACCTGTATGTATGTTCCTGGGTTTCTAGGTGATTTTTCTGCATTTTCCAGAAGAAGGACTGGATAATTATCTGTTCTTCCATATTTGTGCCCCCTTACTCCGGAGCTCCGTCAGAAAAAAATGTACTCAATTTCTATGAACCCCTGGATCTATTGCTCCATCCACTACTAAGTAACTGTCTTTATAAACTTTTTCAGCTTGTATTTTCACAGTCTCTACTTACTTATTGCTTCTACTGGTTGCTGTTGTTTAATGGTTTCTGAGGTCTGCCTTCTCTTGTGTGTCTTTCAGCTACTGTATTTACTGCCTGCCAACTGCCTAAGCCCCTCTCTTTATCATATTCATAATCTCCAAGAAATAAATCAATTTGTTAATTAATAATTAACCTCTTCCTTGGGCAAAGCTCTTACATTCAGCCAACTCACAGGCCACATGATCTAGTGAGCCACTGGTTGCCCTTGTGTTGGATGCTGAGCCCTGTTCCAAGCAGGGCCCCATGACTACAAGTGACAAGGATGGAGGCTTACATCCATAGAGACCTTTAGAAGACAGCCTTAGAAGGGTACCATGAATATGGCAGACAGCTTGAGGCTTGGTTGGTTCAGGAGAATGACACTAACAGATACACTAGAGGTGCTATAAACAAAAACAAAAGAACAAAAACACATCAACCACAACACTCACTTGTCAGTTCACATAAGTTCAGGTAATGGTAGGGGGACAAAAGGATGAAGAAAAATAGAAAGTTCCTGGGGATAAGTTTATGTACAAGTAAGGGCACAGAAATAAATATATCCAAGGAAAGGAGACAAGTTAGTCTACTTCACAGGAAATTATGTTTCCTGTGGTCCATAAGAAAAAGTCACTTTTTCTTCTCAAATACAGTAGAGATGATATTAAGAGAGTAGTGAATGTGATGGCAATTTTATTGGCTAGGCTAATGTATCCGGTTATTCAACTGAACACGAATCTAGTTTTGCTGTGGAAGGGATTCTGTAGATATTGTTCACATCTACACTCAGTTGGCTTTAAGTAAAGGAGATAATCCTTGACAAAATGGGTGGACTCCATCCAATCAGGTGAAAGTGCTTAAGAATAAAACAGGGGAAGCTGGGATGGCTCAGTGAGTTAAGCACTCACTTTGTAGCGCCGGGGACTGAGGATCAAATCCCGGCCCCGGCCCGTGCGGACCCATGTGCTGAACTGGGGAGTTCCCCCAGTTCAGTTCTCTCTCTGTCTCTGTCTCTGTATCTCTCTCTCTCTCTGTCAAAAATTAATAAAATAAATAAAATTAAAAAAATAAATAAATAATAAAAAATAATAATAAAAAATAAAATAAAATAAAGAAGTAAAACAGATTTTTCCTGAGGAAGAAATTCTACTTGTAGACTTTAGCATCCCCTCCTGAGTTTCTGGTCTGCTGGCCTGTCTTACAGATCTCAGACTTACCAGCCCCACAATCAAGTAAGCCAATTTCTTTAAATTACACACTATATAATATAATAAAAATTAAACACAGAAGCATGATATTATAATAAAATCTATTTATACATACCTCCTACTGGTTGTGATCTGATGGAACCCTGCCTCATACAGTGACAATGAAAGCTCAGACTTAGTTTGGGTACCCATATAACCTTTCTCATCAGTTGTTCACTTCAATTAGGCCAGTCTCCTGTGAATCTTTTCATGTGCTTGCTCACTTTCCTGCTTCTGTTCACACAGCTTTTCCTTTCTCACTTGTTTCCTCTTTCTTCCACCTTTATAAATTCCTTCCCTTTCCTTACACTCTAGCTCTGTCCCAGGTCTTCTATGAAGTCACTTCTGATTACTTTAGTTCCTTTTGCTCTTTTCTTCCTCTAAACTCAGCAGTTATTAGCTGTGCCATTCACTGCAGTTCTTAATCTTACATATCTCACCTAACACTGTTTTATATATATAGAAACCATCTCTAGTAGATATAAATTTGCAAGTACAAGTTTGAGTGTGCAAGAAATGCCACATTTCTTTAAGTCAAATTAAATTCACCTCAGATTTAAGTAATCCCAACTTTAATTCTGCTGGAATAGAAGGAAATTCTATCCCAATTATTACTGGACTTCCCTCCCTTCCTCCCTAGGGCTGCACAAGAGTCTTGGGTGATTTATATTGAGCTTAGAAAATGGGGGAAGATGGATTTTGGCATCTTCATTATTCAGGGGTATAGAATCCCTGGAACAGGCAGAACTGTGCTCATGAAGCAAGAGTGGCAGGAGCACCCAGCCTGTCTAGGGTCACTATGCATCCATCTGAGGTTTGAATATTTCTTGGGGTCCTCCCAGGAAGCAAGGGTGGTGTCCCCACTACTGGAATACTGACCTTTTCTCCCTATTCAGTTTGGGGAATTTTTTCTTTATAATTCCACCTATCCACAACCCCTTCTTCCCTCTATTTCTCCCTCCCTCCGTTTCTCCCTCCCTCCTTCTCTCTTTCTTTCCCTTGCTCTCCAGAAGCCCTTACATCTTTAATCCCCTAGCAAAATCTCCTCAAGAAGCAAGGAACCTGGAAGGCAGATTGCTGGGCCCAACTCCAGGGATAACACTGACATCGCATTCTGAAGAGCTGTGGTCCAGGGGGCTTCATTTAAAATGTGAGTGGTGCCCCCTGGAGTTGTCTAAGAGAGAGTTTCTGTCAGACAACTTCTTTCTGACTAGGAGTACTCCCTTGAAACTTGTTTGGAATGGAAGGGAGGGATAAGAAGAACATAAACCAAATTAATAGCTCAATAAATTATCCTGTCACACACTTATTTTTTTGTTGGTTTCTCCCCTGTATTTTTACTGCACTTTAAAAGATGTATGGGCTGATATGTCTAGTGTTCCAATTAGATTATGAACTTAAAGATTAGAACAATACTGTGCTTACCACTTATTTTTAAATATTTCTGGGGTCCTGGCATAATAATTTGAACACAATAGATACTTAAATGTGCCTTGAAATGAATTGAGGAATGATAGAGTTGGTGGATTACTGATTAGGCTCCACCAGTTCAGACGGCACTGACACTAACTTCCTCATTGCAGGTTTGGTTCTAGTGTCTGTCTTTTCATTATCACTTTTAGGGTTAGGCAAATATGCTTTTTTTAACCTGCTTTTGTTCACAGCTGCTTCTGGACTGAATTTCCAAGATATCAAATTTGTACTTGGGACCTTTCTAGCCCAAAGTAAAAGTAAACACTTCCTATAAAGTTCAGAAAGATATTAACTTGAATCATCTTTAAAATAAAGAGAATTGCAGAACACAGCATGAATCTGGTCACAACAAATTTCTAAGTGAACTCAAAACAGTATCTGGTATTCATTTTCATAATACCTTTCACTTGAAGAGCCAAGTACATTATGAAAATTTTATCCCATTAATCCTTAGAAACAAGTAAAGGGACCTGAAATAATGGCTTGTATAGAGAGGGTCACATAGCCAGGTAGTGGTATTGTTAATAGCCTGATACTGTGCCCAGTATTTGAAAAGTTACCCTACTCTGCCTTAACATAACATTGTTTTAATGACACAATGAAATATTTGTGTTCTAAGAGGACAGTCATATTCTCACATCATACTCACGAGGGCTGTCGGAAAGTATCCAGCCATGTAACCGTTTTAATTATATTTACAATGGCTGGATATTTTCTGGACAGCCCTCATGTGTTAGTGAGAATGGCATGGAGAATATTTACCCAAATTTGGCAATATGCATTTGGTTTTGAATCCTACAAACTCCGTTTCTGTAATCTTGCTTTCTCTTTTAGTGCCTCCCTCCCTGCTCCACCTAAAAGTAGGAATGAAAATTCAATTATATTATAGCAATGGAACTTAATATATCAGCTGCTCTAACATTACATGCATGTTGAAACACAACACCTTATTCCAAGGAAATTAACCCATTCTTTCTGATATAGAGAAAGACTTTTTTTTTTTTTAGGTGAAAATCCTTCTTTCCTTATTTCCTCAAATAATAACAACACATAGGTGATTACATACTTCTCTTTCAGCTCCTAGAGGGAAAAGTTTGCAGTAGAAGGCAGAGGAAGTAACAATCAAGGAAAAAGAGAATGAGGAAATACTTTGTTTTTATTTTTAAGGGGAAAAAAGGGAGAATAAGGTAGAACCTTATCTTTTCTGTATCTGCAAACCACCATAATTTGTGGATATGACACGTACACTTCAAGCATTTGACCAATATTTACCTATGACAAAACCTATTTTAGACTTCATCTTTTGTCAGAACACTCATAACTAATGATAGAGTAACATTTGGTAAAATGGGCTGTCTCCTGCCCCATTGTTTTCCTCTATTATTCACTTCATCACAAATCTGAGCTCAGAGCTAACATTGAGCTAGCGACGCATTATTCGCACATGCAATGTGACCTTTCATGATGTCACACCAGTGCTCATGCTGCTCTTGACTTGAAATCCTCTTTTCTCAGTGCTATGCCTATTGAACTTCTATTCACCCAATGAGATTCAATTCAAATGCTAGCCAAGAGGCCTTATACAAACAACTCTTTTACCTTAAACAGGAGTAATACCTCCCTCTACTATGTCTCCAACTATTAGTAGACATGATTCTATTTTAGAGCTCATCAACCTATAAAAAATGAATGTATGTCAATATGTTTCTTTGCTCAAAAGAATTTAAATACTTCAAGTTGTGACCAGGTTATTTTATTAATTAATGTATTTATTTATATTTTCTGTGCCCAATATTATTACGTACGTATTGGGTATGTGAAACACGATAAATATCTATGCTAAAGTATGGACAATATAAAGTTTAGTTTCACAAAGGAGACAAGGTTTGTAGTCATAAGAGAGCAAGATGGTATAATGTGTTAGGCTAAGAAAATTAAGATTAGGTAACTACCGAATTCAATAAATACTTACTAAATGCCTAGGAATAAAGAATTGTGTTCTAGGACTACTAGGATAAATGAAACATAGTCACTACCTTTGAGGTACTCATATCCATCCACCTTGTAGATTGTCTTTATATGTGTACAGCACTTCTGTGGTTTAGATATTACTTTCCATGTTGTTCCTCATAACAACCCTGTGAGGTAGGTAATTATTTTCATTTTTATAGAGATGGAAACAGAGGGTTTGAATTCCCAGGTCTCTCTTCTCTACTGTATCAGCATTTCTCAAATTTTTCCACTTCTGAGTACACTGTTACAGGGAGAATAGACTTATACTCTTCAGGGTCAGGTAATACAAACTCAAAATCTAGTTTGTAATCTTAAAAATGCATGCTTACTATAGTGCTTTCCATTACTTCTCACTGAGTCAAACTGAAGGTCTGAGAAAATAAGCTTCGCTGATTCTGGATCCTTAAGGGATCTTAGTCCGGGGTTTCAACACCAGAGGAGTACACACACAATTTCAGAAGCACGTGGCCACACTGCTACCCACCTTTACTCAGGGTGTCTGGGTTTGGCTTGAGTCCCAATTCAAGATTTTTGGGTAATTCCATCAGGTTTATTTTAGGTTTCTAGTGGTATAGTTGTATTCATTGCCCTCTCTAAAGACTAACAAAATGCACACTCAACTCCCAGATGTTAAGTGAGCAGTGGGGGCTGACCCTTTCCTTCCTGAAAGGATATCTCATTCTGGCAAAAAGGTCTCTTCAGTTTGTTACTACGTATTTGCCACCCCATTCATTGAACCTAAAAGAGTCCCAGATGTCTCCTCCAACCGCCTGCTTGTTCTGGAAGCCCCTGCAGCTTCAACAATGCCCTCTCCAGCACTTCCGCTAGAGGGCAGCTCAGGGAGGCAGCTCTGCCGAGCCCTCTAGTGGTTGCTAAGGTGACATGGCTCTTTATGGAACCTATAAAAAACTCAAAAGTTGCACTCGGGAAGCCAGCTTCTGTGACACCCGGTAGCGAACCTTTAAAGAAACCTCTTGTTTCTCAGCTTCCTTTTCTTAAGGCCTTTGACAGGTCTCAGATACATTACCTTTCTTGGGTGAACCTCCCACACCCTAGGATCTCCCCCTCCCAGGGTGTGGCACCGTGGAACCATCATTCTCCACCGACAGGTAAAAAAATCAGAAGATGGGGGACTTGGCAACTTTTCTCAATGCCTTTTTACTTCTTCCATCTTCCCCCTGGATATAGAGCTGATATATATATTCAGGATTTTTCAGTATAACATCATTTTCAGCATGGCTTGTAGGTTCTGGAATTAAGACTTCCAGGATCCAAATCCTGGCTCCCTCGTTCATTAACTGGGTAATTTTAAGAATGTTATTTAACCCCTCTAAGCTTCTGTTTCATCTGTAATTGGGAGAACAACAGTACCTATATTATATAGTTTGGGGAGGGATAACTATGATAATATATGGAAGGTGCTAGTTCTGGCACACTGAAAATGCTCAACATTAGCACTATTTATTCTTCAAAGCTTCTGTTTAGTGGACACCATGTCTATCAATTTGGTACAGAAAAATACTCTATACATAGGACACAGGGTACATATGCAAATAAGTTATTAGTAATAAACAACCTGCATTTCCCTAACTTGGCTAAGCTAACAGTGACCTTAGGCTATGGAAAATGGGGCTCGTTTGTATGAAACAATCAGTGCAAAGGGTATTCAGGGAGCAAAGGAATCCAACAGGCCCAGAATCTTGATGGAGGAGCTGTGTTTTTGCACACAAATATCCTTCCTCCCTCCCCTCTCCCCACCATGTGCAAGCATTCAGGGTAAATCTGGGAGTGCAGCCTGTGGGGCAGGCCTGAGTGCAATAGCAAGAGGGTTCCCGGCCAAGGCAGGAAACTGAGCACTCCAAAGGCCAGGAAGCCCAAGCCAATCAGATTCCCCACCCACAAAGAGTCTAAGGTGGCAGAGCCTTATGACCCAAAGTCCAAGCACAGCAGGAAAGTGGCCAGAGAATCTTGTCAGGTAGATACCCGATGGAAACTGTCAGAAAAGTTAAAGCTGAAGAGTTCATAACACCCACAGGCCCAGAGAAAGGTCAGTGTGAGCTGAGCAGCTGTTCCATCTGGTGCCAAAGGCCTTGGCTGTTGTCTTCTACACCCAGGCAGTTTTAGGCCTCCCTGATCTGCCCCACCTAGAAAATAGAAAAGCCAATTCTGCTCTTAAAGGGGACTTGTTTCTGGTAGGGAGACTTACTATTCATGGGCAAAGCTATCTCTTAAGTATGAATTGGGGGGCGGGGGGGCAGAGAGTGCTTCTAGGGGTTCACCTGGCTCCAAAGGAAAGGGCTTGTGGCAGGAACCTGAGCCTCCATGTTGAGAAAATCACACGCGTTTCTTTCAGTGGCAGGCAGAGGCCTTGGCTGCCAGGGACCCTGACAAGCCGCGACTTGAGCTGTGCCTTGGAGCCTGGGTTGGCTTGAGAGCGGTATAGAGGAGGGAGGGCATTCCTGGCAAGGGGGTGGGGTGGGGAGGTGAGGGGAACAGCATGAGCAAAGGCTCGAAGGAAGAATGAATCTGCTGCGCGTTGAGAATGGCATGGAGACTTCACTGATTGGAGCCGGGAGTTCTTGCAGGGATGGAGGCAGCTATGATTGGACAGCTAAAGTGGGGCCAGATTTGGAGGGCTTTGAATGCCCGACTGAGGAGCACTCAACCCAGCTCCTGACTTGCGATTTCCGTTGAAAACTGAATTACCTATAGGATGGTTAATTCCAAAGGGTGTTTTTCTTTGGGGGCTCCTGAAAAGTCGGCTTATCCTTACCTGCTTCAATTTTCTCCATTTACCCAGGGAGAAAGTAATCATCACTTGTCAAGGGGAGGAACGATAATGCTGGCTAATTGTACTTTTTTGCTTTGAAGATGCAAGAAATAAATAAATAAGTCCCATTTCCACGCCAAATATTAAATTTGGTTTCTCCTCCTCAAGCAGGTTCTCTTTCTGCGGCCAGCACCTCCCCCACGTTTTCCTGCTCTCCTCCGCCCCGGCGGCTCTCGTTCTGGGGCCGACTGGCCCGCGCCGGCCTCCGCACCCGTGCGTCCCCCTCCCAGCCCCCTGCGCCCGTCACCCGCACACCCTGGTCCCCGCCCCACCCGGCAGAGCCGGAGGTGATTTGCCGTCTGCGCCGGGCCGCAGTGCGGCTGCGCGCACTGGGCTGCCTCCGGGGCTGGCAGGGCAGCGACGGCCGCGGCGGGGCCGGGAGCGAGCGGCGGTGGCGTGGGGAGTGGCGTGGAGCTGAGCCTGGGGCTGCAGCAGCGCGGGGCTCCGGAGTAGGAAGCCCCAGGGGCAAGGAAGGAAGGCTGGGCCGCGAAGTCCCCAACCAGCCATTTTCCTTGGATTTGGGGGAGCCTTGTCCCCCCCACCTCGTCTTCAGACGCCCCCTCCTCACCGCCCCCAGCCCCGGCCGCTGACTGGAGGAGGCGGCGGCGGGGGGCTGAGGGGCGCCGCCATGCCTCTTCCGCGGTGAAGCGCTCTGGCCGTAAGGAGCCACTCGGTCTCCTCGGTGATGTACCCCAGGCGGCAGGCGAAAGCGACTCACTCGAGCCCTAGGGTAAAGGCCTAGCTTATCCAGCTTCCTTCCTCCTCCTCCTCCTCCTCCTCTTCCCCTCCCCCCTCCTCCTTTTCTCCCCCTCGGTCCTCCCCTCCCTGTCTCTTCCCTCACCCTTCCCCGCGCCCCCATTTTCCCTCGCCCCCACCCCTCCAGCAGCTATGGCAGAGGAACAACAACAGCCGCCACCACAGCAGCCTGATGCCCATCAGCCGCTTCCCCCCAGCGCCCCCAACTCGGGGGTGTCTCTGCCAGCCCTTGTGCCTGGGCTGCCAGGAACAGAGGCCAGCGCGCTGCAACACGAGATCAAGAACTCCATCTGGTAAGAGGATCCTCCATCGCTGGGGTAAAAAAGCCCAGGCACATTTCTGCAGCAAAGGGGGTTGGGGGCGGCGGTCAGGGGAGCCGGGGAGCCGAGGAACCGAAGAGCAGGCTGATGCGTTCATTGAATGTGGGTACCCGGAGTCGGGTGCATATTCATAGGGCCCCTGGAGATGTGGGGACTATGCATCAGCCCCTGGTCTCCATGGCCCCCAACGCTTTTAACCCCTCCTTACTTGTGAGTGCAGATAAACAAGTTATTTGTGGTTTTCACTTACGTGTGGGAGGAATATAGGTCGAAATTAAGTCATCTTGCAGGATGGTAGCATGAATTTGGGACTGAGGAATCTGAAATGTGTTTACTCCTTTTTGCAGTCAAAGGAGGAGGAAGAAGTGTATTGTGAATTTTCACCAACCAGACATTGTGCGTAGGAATATTAATAGACAGCACAAAACCTAATGTGTCTCTTCCTTTCAGTTGCTTTAGCTAATTTTTCTAGATGTTTTTGCCTTCTTTATTCTGAGATTAGATTTCTCTTTCAGGATGTTTATTCTTTCCATTGATTGTGAAGAAAGGGCTTCTTTAATATATTTTATTTTAAGGTGGTAGTTTACACTGTAAAATGATTTCTGATTTAAGATGTCTTGTCATTTCATGTGTCTTTTTTAGACACTATAAGATGAAATATCCTTTGCTATTCCTGTACTTTCTTGTATGAGAATTTCCAATATTTCCGTATTAGATTATACTGTGAAAGACTGGTGGCAGTCTTTTAATAATTAAAGACTCTTGAGTTAAGTCTGTCCTGTTAGAGCCATTGCAAATATTCTTTGAATGTGAACTTGCATTGTTTTTGTAGGATTGTTCATTAACTGACATTTTTAAAAAGTGTAGTGCTGTTTTAAAAATGGAAAGCAGTATTTAGTATTTATTATGAAAGACTGCTTTTAGTAGTTTAACAATAGAATTAAATGTGGTATAAAAATCTCATTTTAAAAATGAAACGTTGCATGCCCATCGTTGAGTATGATAAATAAAATATCAAAACTCCTTTTATGTTGCAATTTAAAAATTAATGTGTCATGAGACAACTGGCACTGCAGTACAATATTTACACACTCCAAAAACTGACAACTTTTATATACCGTACAAAATTAAGGTTTGTTGTATAGTAATTTCCATTATTTTCTTGGCGTACATCCATATTGTCATGATGCTAATATGAAGTAGGTCAGTGGAAGCTTTAATAGTTTCATACTACACCGTAGTTGGCAGCTAGCTTGCTTTCAGTTGTAATTTAAAAATTAAATAATTTAAAGGAGAATTCTTTTTGTCTTTAGCAGTAGTACTGTTGTGGCTACTTGAATCGGTCAAATAAGATTGGTTTGCTTGCGTGCGTGCGTGTGTGTGTGGGGGGGAGGTGTGTGAGAGAGAGAGAGAGAGAGAGAGAGAAGGCTTTATTCAATGGATACCCTCACCCCCCTTTTAAAGCTGTAATTTAAAGGAAATAGATGGTTAATCTCCTGCTTACCATCAAGGTTTCCAGAAACCAGAGTGGTTTTCCCCCTTCCCTATTAACTTGGTGTAACTTTAGTGTCCCTGAAATTATCATTAAATTGAATTAAGCACTTTCATTTTTACATTTAGGTAAGGGATGTCCAAGTTAAATAAAGACTCAAATCTTTTAAGAAAGACAAATTTGAAAAGTTGAGTTAGTGTACATTTTAATTTATTGTGAGAGCAATGGGGCTGGGGAAGGAACCTTTATTTTAATTTTTAAAGTTATAGTAAGTCATATAGGCAACTGGCTGAAGTATTGCATAATAATGATAGCAGAGTGCTCTTTTTGGTAAATAAACAATTATTATTTCATTGATAATTTATGTTTACACATTCATTACAACTTAATTGTGCTGACTTTAATGTGAGAAAAAATATCCTGAAGTAGAGTGCCCTTCAGTTTTGATACTTGCTCTGAAAAGAACGGGCAACATTTTAATCCCCAAATGTACAGTTTCTTATCTTCATTTTAAAATTGTGATGGCACACTTACTAGCATTTAATTTTCAACTTTAGAAATCCTGTTTGTAGGGGAAGCCGGGATGGCTCAGTGGGTTAAGCGCTCACTTTGTAGCGCCAAGGACCCAGGATCGAATCCCGGCCCCAGACCATGCGGACCCATGTGCTGAACTGGGGAGTGCCCCCAGTTCAGTTCTCTCTCTCTCTCTCTCTCTCTGTCTCTCAAAAACAATAAAAAATTTAAAAAAAAAGAAAAATCCTATTTGCAAAAATTATTTCTTTATATTATATATAAACCTTTAGAAAAACATTAGTAATCATAAACAACATTAGTGGATATATTTAATGTATAGTCTCATATCCTTTGCTCTACAAGAATGGATTTATATTGTCAAGTACCTATATAAAATAAAGACATTAAAAAGTGAAAGCGCCTTTAATATCATCTCCTCTGAAAAAACAGTACATATATGTCAAATTGAAATTATTTTTAATAGATTAGATTGCAATTCTTTAGGTATTATCTCATTTCACATTTTTTGAGGCAACAATATCTTTTTACCACTTTATGACCTGATAATTTTCTAAGAGATTACCAGTTTTGCACTTTCATACATCAATCTTTGGTAGCATTGCAATGAGAATTTAAAATTACATTGAACAGAAATGTGGCATTTAAAAATTAAGTGGATTTTGCATTTAAGTTGACCAGAGTTTCTAAATTATTGGACTTGCGGATCAAAAACAAGTCTGTACTTGTTCTCCTATTCTACAAATACAAATATAGTATGTAATATAGGCCTTTAGCTGAACAATAAGTTCTTTATTTTCTAAGCTCATAATTATTTATTTTTGTTTGTTAAACTAAAATACTGTTTGATAAAAGTATGCCCATGGTAAAATTTCAAGCATTAGAGTCTTTGAAAAAATGATTAAATATACAAAGTTGAAATCATAGTACTTAATGAGATCAGAAAACATATTTTTAAAGAATTAGATATATATTTTTAATATAGTTCTTGAAAATAAAGATACTTCTTGATAGTATTTTAATATTTGTGTAATTATATTTATGAATATCTTCAATTGCAGTCTAAGTTAACAAGCCAGAACCTTTCTTTACCTTCCTCATTCCCACACATAGACAGGGGTCTAAATTATTTACACTACTCACTTGAAAGGAGATTTATTTGCATAAGTGTGTTTTAATATTGAATATGCTGTAAGAATGTCATGTATATTTTCTAAACAATAAAGTTATATAAACTTTTAATTAAAAAAAGAAAACTAGTAATCCATATCTTTTTTGTAAGTGAAGACTCATACTGACAACCTAAAACAAAGCCACAACCTAACGTCACTGCAAACTTTAACTTACAGTACACCTCTCTTTGATTACACACACACCCACACCCACACCCACCCACCCACCCACCCAAAGCAAGTTTATCTCCCTGTGTCTTCATAGTAAAAAAAAAAAAATGAAGCAAAACATTGTATTTAGTTTAACATTTGTATTCTCTTCTGCCTGTTTGTGATTAGTTAGCTTTAAGAATAATCATACCCACATGGTGGGAGACTTAGCATATTTGCAGTTAGGCTGTAACATAGACTATAAACCTTTACCTAGAAATTCAAAAGAAACCCTGATGTTTTATTCTAGAAAATTTTCTAACACTGTATTTACTCAACAAATTCAGGGATTCTTGAACAAATTAGTTATCATTTGTTTTCGTTTTTTATGTAACTCTCTATTTTGCAAATAAGACCTTGTAAACTATTTCTTAAAACAGTCCTATAAGATGTGTCATTCATTATTCTACCCACTTTGTGGAAACAGATAAATTGACAGGTAAGCTATAACATTCCTCTGATTCATTATCAGACCCTGGAAGAAGTGCAGGGGCCAGAGCACCTTGTCTTTATTTAATCTTGTAAATCATATAGACTTCAGAATCTGGTACATTTTGGACTTAGAATTATAATCAAAGTAGAATTACATATGTGGACCATTTTGGATGTTATCTAAATTCTAATTTAATGCCAAATTGAGTTAATTTTGTTCAACTTTCATATTTGTTAGTTACATTAAGCAAAGTATGGTGATTCTAAGGGTTACATAGTAATGCCATATTAGTCCTGATTTCTGTCCCCTATCTTAGAACTTAGTACATAGTTAAATTTTGTCCTTGGGTCTGGGTTAGGCAGTTTTTAGTTCTGTCTGAGAGACAGTTGTAAATTCTTTCAGCTGCAGTGAGAAACATTTACTATATAAAAGCTCATTACCGGTACTTTGGAGTTTACTTTGACCATAACCCATGGTCTTCATTTTTCTTTAAAATTAGAGACTGACTAGTATATCAGCTGGCTTTCATATGTTTTTGATTAGTTGGTTGACGTGCTATCTACCCTGAGTTCAGCCTGTCTTCCATACCAAGCACACCAAAAACTTAGGGTGCTTTTTGCTCGCCTATATTGAGGCCAGATGTGATGGTTACATCCCAACACTGAGTGTTTTTGATTCCAGAAAAAAAGGCATCTCTTTGCTCTCCTCTATGATTTGAAACTGATGAAATTGTCTTCTCTGTTGACCAGAAAAACAGGTTAAACAATTGCAAGCCCCCTTTTCTGGCCTTGTTTAACTTAACAGGGGTCTCCAAACTACGGCCCACGGGCCGGATGCAGTCCGCGAGGCCCTCTCATCCAGCCTGTGGAGACCTTTTTATCCGAATAAAATAATATTAAATAAATAATTAAAAACAACATC
>PVKE010040213.1:0-14689 GCA_004027555.1 Craseonycteris thonglongyai
AGAAATAATAACAATACTGCATATTACGATCGGGGACAACAATACAAGTATATTAAAATCTAATATAGATATATTCAAATTTACAAGAAGTATGTTAAAGTTACAATATATTTATTACGGTTCACAATACTGACTTCTTAATTTAAATAGAATTATCGTTATTCCTAATATATTTGTAATACTGTCCCTTATTTTTCTCAGTGTAATGACCGCAGTTTAGAGATCTGTTGCCGAGAATGCTCACTTACCAAGTAAATAGATAGGTAAGAAAAGCAATTTATGGGGAAGCCGGGATGGCTCAGTGGGTTAAGCGCTCACTTTGCAGCGCCAAGGACCGAGGATCGAATCCCGGCCCTGGTCCGTGCGGAACCATATGCTGAACTGGGAGCTCCCCCAGTTCAGTTCTGTCTGTCTCTCTCTCTCTCTCTCTCTCTCTCTCTCTGTCTCTCTGTCAAAAAGTAATAAAATAAATAAACTTAAAAAAAAAAAGAAAAGCAATTTAATTGAAAACAAAGAAAAGGTACTTACATTTTAAACAGAAGAAAAATTGAAACTCAACGTGGTCACCGAGGATAAATAATATTGATTGATAATAATACTGTTAATACAAAAGAAAAGAAGCTAACGTATGACACTACCAAATATTCAAGATAACTGACTGTGTTCTTCGAAGAGTTGAGTCGTGACTGTTGCGTTCACGCATTGCGTCTGGTGACAAGTGTAACACATAAGTCAAAATGTATTGTCTGGGTGGGCGGAGATCACAGTGTCAGGCTGTCAGAATTCTAGGAATTTATGACCTTGGCAAATTCCCAGAATGCATTAAACTATTGCTAGAAAGTTTTGTCTTCTACAATTGCTTCAAGGTCCACGGTACACGGAATTCCACCCCAGACACTGCGAGCGGTCGATGATCGACCAAAATTGGCCTCGCGAATTCCACCCCAGACATTGCGAGCGATTGACGATCGACCAAAATTGGCCTCGCGATCGACCGGTCGACTGCAATCGACTTGTTGGCCACCCCTGCTCTAGAGTATGCTTTAATATTAAGTGATTCTTCTCACTTCATTCTTCTTTTTCAAGATAGCTTTAGCTATTCTAGAGCATGTGCCTTTCCATATAAATTTTAATAAACTTGTCTACAAGAAGAAAAAAATACTTGTTGGGATTGTGATAGGAATTGCATTAAACCTCAAGAATGATTTGGGGGAGAACTGACATCTTTACTATGGTGGGTTTTCCAATCCACAAACATGGGATGCTTCTCCATTTATTTAGTCTTCTTTCATTTCATCCACATTTTGTAAGTTTCAGCATACAGGTCTTATATGTTTCCTTAAGTGTATACGTAAGTATTTAATTTTCTTTGCAGTGACATGTGATTTTTGTGTAATCCTGTATCCTATGACCTTACAGAACTCACTAGTTCTAGTTTGGGGGGGTTTGTTTGTTTTTAGATTCCTTAGGACTTCCTATGCAGACAACCATGTCTTCTGAAAATAGGGATGGTTTTGTTTCTCTTTCCAATTTGTATGCTTTTTTTTTTTTTGCTTTTTTTTTTTTCTTACCTTATTGCTGTGTCTGGAACTTCTAACACTATGGTGAATAAGGATGTAAAAGCAGACATCCTTGCCTTGTTCCTGAACTCAGAGGGAAAGCTTGACATAGCTGTAGGTTTTATCACCAATCCTATCACAAAATTGCCTCCCCTCCCCATCCTCCCACACCCCTCTTGTTAAGAAGCTTAAGCTTTACTAATTGGCCCATCTGAAATGAGAGGGCAAAAACGAAGTGCAAAGGAGATTTCAGTAGTTCCTCCTCCAGGGTAGGCTTGTTAAGAGTGACAAAACCAACTTCCTTTCAAAAGGTGGGGGCCCCTTGATAGCCCTAATCAGCGCTAGAGGGCTAATCTCATTATCAGGGCCCTTGCATTGCGAAGTGAGCTAGGGGCCCCCTGTACAAGGGGTAGAAATTGGCTGTCACACAAAAGAGCCTCATAGGGTGGGATTGACTGTCCCCTCTCCCAGCTGCACTGCTCTTCCAGGCAGCTCACAGGCTGCCACGCTCGCTGCCTGTCAACCTGAGTGGGCATAGGAGCGTCTCAAATACCCAGATCCAAGGGCGACAGAGTGACCGGGGCCAGGTTTAGATTTGCAGGAGCTTTTGGCAGCGGCTCGCCCAAAGAAGAGAAATTAGCTGTGAAGAGAGGAAGCGAATTAAGAGTTCCGTGGTAAAACTGGCAGCCACAATACGTGTAACCCACGGGAAAATCTTTTTTAATGCGGAAAGGGGGTGGGCAGTTTAATCTGAAATTTAAAAAAGAAAAGCCAGCAGTCACCCCACCTTGGCCTGTGGTGCCATCTCCTCTGGGGTCCCGCAGTTTGGGCCCCCCCTTTCCCGCGCCTCGCCTCGCCCCCCCGCCCCCGCTCCCCACGCCCACCCCCACTCCCGGGCTGGCCGAGACCACACCTGCGCAGGCTAAACTTCGGGGGAACGTGCGGCAGGATGAGAGGGCGAGGCGGGGATGAGGAAACGGGCCTCCACTAATGGCTGCTCACGGCCCAAGCCGGAGGGGGAGGGGGCTTGGCCGCTCTCCCGCGCGCCGGCCCATAGCTCCCCGGGGTCCTCTTCCCACGCGTTTTCTCCGCCGGTCCGTACCAAGGCAGACGGCAAGGGGTGCCGATCGTTCCACTCGGGAGGGGCGCAGGCCAGGCCGCGGCGCGGGGCGGGGCGGGGGCAGCGCGGGGCGGCGCGGGGGCGGGGGCGGGGGCGGGGGCGGGGCTGGCCGCGCCGCGCCGCGCGTTCCGTTTGGTCCGCACGCCCTCCCACCGGCCGCTCGGCGTGAGCGAGCCCACCCCCGCCCCACCCCCACCCCCACCTCCACCCGGCTCCCGCGCCCGCGGCCGGGGCCGAGCGCAGGCTGATCCCTCTCCTCCTCCTCCTCAGACGGCGCTGGCGGCGGCCCCGGGACCCGCGGAAGCCGGCATGCTGGAGAAATTCGAGTTGGAAGAAGGTGAGTGGCCCCTCTGGGACGCGCTGCGCTTCTACGCCCGGAGGCCGGGCGCCAGACAGCCCCGGAGGCCGCGGACCCCGCCGACAGCCCCGCCCTGACTGCCGGGCGGCCGGGGTTGGAGGCGCGGGGCGGGCAGAGCTGTCTGCAGTGGCCCGCGGGTGCCTCCGGAGGGGAAACCGCGTGGGGTTCGGGTGGGCCCGGCAAGCGGTCAGCACGGATGATCGCTCCTTTTGTCCTTACCAGCCGAACTCGAATGAGAACAAGGTATCATGCGGTAGTAATAGTTTGTAATGTCACTGTACATGCACAGGGAACCCCAAATTATGTTTATGGTCCATACCTGTAAATAACGACTGTCCCCTTCTCTGCATTTGTGAAAATACCACCAGCAGGGTGTGCCTTCTTGTTTTAATAAGGAAAGTTAAATTCACTAAACCTGAACCGGTTTAGTGAATTGCTTTTGAGTTCAGGTGACCCTGTCATTCCATCATTGCTATCGCCTCTTCTCTCACCGGGGTGTTCTCTTCCCCTTGCCCTGTTTTCTTCTTACTTACCTGGATCTTATTTTGAAGCTATTAAAATGTGAAGGGAATGAGTTTGCTCTTTGGCAAAAATTAATGTTTAAAATGTAATACGATAAGATTTTAAGTGTGTCTTATTTTTAAACTGTTAAAATTTAAAGGGGCATAGCTCGATTTTTCTCAAAATTAGTATTCAAAATGGAACATGATGAGCTGAAAAACAACTTTGTATAAGAAGCTTGACAATTTGAGGAATTTAAAAGACCTCCACACTGTCTTGTGTACTTATATTATTTATTTAGTGACTTCTCTTTTTTCCCAAGAGTGTCGCTAGAATAAAGCTCCTGGAATAAGAAATGTTCCATGTGGATGCTGTGCCTTGTGCCAAGTTTAATACTTCACTTCATTTACAGTCAGACAATTACTTAAATAACATGCACAACCAATATGGAATGTTCACCTGATAGTATTAATCCAATACTTACATTTATTTCGTTTTAAATTCCCTGTAGCATTTCACAAACATCTTTACTGGAAAATAATGTGTTCCTAGTAATTATCATTAAAAGTTTGCACCTATTTCACTAGTTACATGATATATTTCAGAATTTTACTGGGACTTAATTTGCATTTTATCCTGAGAAATAATCCAGTTTCTTAAATCAATGCCACCTCATTATTTCTCAGTTTTGTTACATCACAGGTCAAAGTTTGGCCATCCATTGTTCATAGGGCAATATGGTGGGGCCCCCTTTCCATTAAGATTTTCAATGTCAAATCATGGAGGTTTTCTTTGCATCTAATATGAGTAACAATGAAAGTTCACTGCATTTAAACTTTTTTCATTTTCACATTGGGACAAGGGGAAATTGAAGAGCAGATGCTATTAGAGAACAGTTTTGGGTAAGCACATAGTCCCAGCTCCAAATCTTAGCTCCACTTCTTATTTAGCTGTGTGACTTTGGACAGGTTACTTAATCTCTCTGTGCCTTAGTTTCCCCATTTATAAGATGGAGCTAATATCAGGGTGTTTTGAGGATTTAAATGAGATAATCTGTGCAATGGTATTTAGTACATTGTAAACCCTTAGTTAGCACTTCGTAAGTATTAGTACCTATTATGTTTTAGGTGCCATTAACTACTGTACTGAATCCATAGACTTCTTATGGCTTTTATTAATGAATCTTAGCATAGAGATTCATCTCAACATGAGTTTGATGGGCTTTTTCCTTGAGATTTATTCATTTAGGTTGCATTTCTCACAGCAGATATACAAGCTTTATTTCTTTTGCATTGTTTCTGCCAATTGAATGGATGTGAAGTTGAAAACTAAGCACCTAAGAAAAGAAATTTCCCATTTTCATTCATCCATTTTTATCTATACTGCTGTCATTCCATTAAAGATACGAAATCCCACAAGTAACCCCATCAAACTTTTCTGGATTTTTAAGGAGGCAGAATAAGTGATTGCTTGGAAGCTGTTAGCCAAACTAGAAGAAGGAATAGTGTTGGTGTGGTTGTCTAAAATGTTGCTTTGTAGATTTTCTGGAACGTTAGATGACTTATTCATCCAAAATACAAAAAAAAAAAAAAAAAAGAAAAGAAATTTAAGCAGAATTGTGTATTTATTTGGGGATGGGAGAGTGAGTCCTAACATAAAACAATACACCTTTAAATATCCTGCAAACAGATGTGTTAGAGAACTGATGAGTAGATTGTCATTTAATCTTCTTTCTATCCAGTTAATGTCATAATTTATGCATTACAGCCAGGACACATTATTTAGATAGAGATACATTTGGTGTACATGGAAACACATGAGTACTAATATTTTTGTTGGTAAGTATTTTTCTGTTTCCTAATACATTATAATGGATGCCATGTGTGTTAGAAGCAATTCAGAGGCACTAGTGAAGTTGGAGTAATCTCTTTAAAATGTTATTTGCTTCTGAAAGGAGAGCTATCCCATGATCTCCTCTGCATTGTTTGGGTCTTTTGCCTGAGTTCTGACACCAGCTGCCCACCCACTTTCTGCTGTCAGTTCTTACCTTCACACTCTGACTGAGGGACCTTTCTGGAATGTGGACTGATGACACCACTGCTTTATGGGAAAATCTTTACTACTTTCCTGTCTATATAGAGGATAAGTGCATACATTTCTTCTCTGCAGCCTCACCGCCCCCTCTCGGCCACACACACCAGTGACTGGAATGCTTTCTGAGTGTCAGAATCACCAGAGATCTTTTTGTTGTTGTTAAATTTATTGGGGTGACATTGGTTAGTAAAAATTACATAGGTTCCAGGTGTACAATTCTACAGTACTTTGTCCATGTGTTACAATATGTTCACCACCCAGAATCAGCTTTCTTTCCATCCCCATATATTTAGCTCCCCTCCCTCTTCTCCCACCCGCCTTCCCCTTTCCCCTCAAGTAACCACTAAACTATTAACTATGTCCGTGAGATTTTGTTTCTTTGTTGCTTTCAGTTTTATTTATTTTTTTAAGATTTATTTTTATTGTTTTTGACCGAGAGAGAGAGAGAGAGAGAGAGAGAGAGATACAGAAACAGAGAGAAGGGGGAGGGCCCAGAACAGTCTCCATAGTTGCACATCATTGGTTTTTCCACATAGTTTCATTCCACGGGTGGGCGGGGCTGCACAGGGCAGGAACTGGGCCGGGGTCTCGCCCCGGTGAGAACTGAACTGGGGGAACTCCCCAGTTCAGCATATGGGTCAGCACGGGCGGGGGCCGGGATTCGATCCTCGGTCCCCGGGGCTGCAAAGTGAGCGCCTAACCCACTGAGCCATCCTGGCTTCCCTCCGTTTTATATTCCTCCTATGAGTCATGTCATATGACTCTTAGCTTTTTCTCTCCAGTTTATTTCACTTAGCATGATGATCTCAAGTCCTATCCATATTGTTACAAATGGCGGTATTTCATCTTTCTTTGTAGCTGAGTAATACTGTATTGTGTACGGGCACTTTGGTTGTTTCCATGACTCGGCCACCATGAACAGCACTGCAGTGAACATTGGGGTACTTATCTATCTTTGTGGACTAAGGTTTTCAAATTTTAGGATTAGATACCCAGAAAAGGGATTGCTGGGTCATATGGCAATTCCATTTCTAATTTTTTGAGGACTGTCCATACAGCCTTCCATAGTGTTTGTACCAATTTACATTCCCACCAGCAGTGTATGAGGGTTCCTTTTTCTCCAGAGCCTCTCCAGCACTTGTTATACCTTGTCTTGTTGATTATAACCATTCTAACAGGTGTGAGGTGGTATCTCATTGTGGTTTTAATTTTCATCTCCCTAATTGCCAGTGATGTTGAGCATTTTTTCATGTCTGTTATTTGTATGTCTTCATGGGAAAAATGACTATTTAGATATTCTTCCCATTTTTTAATTGGATTGCTAGTTTGTTTGTTGTTGAGCTATATGAGTTCTTTATATTTTTTTTTATATTAGCCCCTTACCAGAGGCATTGCGTGCAAATATTTTCTCCCAGTAGATTGGTTCTCTCTGCTTTGTTGATGATTTCTTTTGTTGTGCAGAAGCTTTTTAGCTTGATAAGTCCCATTCATTAATTTTTGCTTTTACTTCCCTTGCCTTTTCAGGTTCATAAAGTCCTCCCTAAACCCCAGGTCTGTTAATTTAGTACCAATGTTTTCTTCTATTCATTTGTTGTTTCGGATCTTATTTGGAGGTCTCTAATCCATTTTGAGTTAATTTTGGTATATGGTGACAGATTGCGTTCAAATTCATTCTTTTGCATGTGGTTTTCCAATTTTCCCAGCAGCATTTACTGAAGAGGCTTTCTTTTCCCCACTGTATGTACCACCCTGAATACACCCAATCTCATTTGATTTTGGAAGCTAAGCAGGATCAGGCCTGGTTAGTACTTGGATAGGACAGCAGAGATCTTTTTAAGAGGCAGATTCTAATTCTGTGGGTATGGGATGAGACCTGAGAGTCAGAATTTCTGCCAGCCCTGCAGGTGCTCCTGCTACTGCTTCAAAGGCCCCTCTTTGAATAACAAGGCTCTAGAGCAGAGGTCTGCAAACTTTTCTGTAATGGACCCCAGGTCTCCATCTCTGTTATACCTACTCAACTTGCCTATACAGCAGCAAGGCAGAAGGCAGACAGAGACCAAATCAGTCCAGCGCATAGGACTATGTTCCATAAAACTTTATTTATAAAAATAGGTCAGACTTTGGCCCACAGGCTTAATTTGCCAGATCCCTGCTCTGTGTGTCCCTCATAGTCTTGGTGTGTCTCTCACAGTCTCTGTGCCTTAGGATATGACATCATTTTGAGGATAGGACCTTCTCTTGCTCCCTTTCTCCTCCCTGCCAGTCTTACTAAAATATCACAGCTCAACCCAAATCTCACCCTCTCTGTAAGGCCATGCCCTCAGTCCCTTCTATACTTCTCTAACAATTCATCTTTCTCTTCCCAACGCCTGGCATGGCTGGCACACAGTAGGTGCTCAGCAGTGTTTTAGTCCCCCCCTTATCTGCAGAAAATATGTTTCAAGGTTTCCAGTGGATGCCTGAAGCCATGGATAGTACCCAACTCTATATACACTATTTTTCCCGATACTAGTATACATACCTTTTCACTTAAAGGAAGCACTTTTCTACTTCTCTTTGGCATATCTGAATTGCCAGCATCACCACTCTTGTGCTTTGGGAACATAATTAAATCAAATAAGGGTTGTTCAAACATCAGCACTGAGGTATACCACAATAGTCAATCTGACCTGATCCCTGAGCAGGTTACTAAGTGACTAACAGGCAGGGAGCATCTACAGTGTGGAGACCCTGGACAGAAGGATGGCTCACGTCCCAGGCAGGACAGAGCAGGCCAGTGCCAGATTTCTTTACACTACTCAGAATGATGCACAGTTTAAAACTTAAGAATTATTTAGTTATGGAATTTTCCATTTCATACTTTTCAGACCATGGTTGACCATGGGTAACTAAAACTGCAGATAAGGGGGACTACTATAATTAATTTATGGGAATGTTGGGAGGATTAAATGATTCGGTGTGTACAAAGTGATGAGACGAATGCTTAACCCATAGCAATCACTATATGTTTGCTTTTCACATTTGTTGTCAGGAACCAGCCTGGGTGAACAAAGTCCGTGAGCTCAAGCGGTGGGAATTGAAGACAGACCCAGTGATCTGTCGACTGTCCTCAATAGGAGCAGCCCCAAATAGCTTTATTCAGTCACTTATATAGCCAAGGTTCACGTCATTACAAGGAGCAAGGAAAGACAAAAAAAGCGTTTTTCAACTACAGCAAAAACTACTCATTAACTGAAGTACAGTGCAGGCAGTTTGTTATCAGGAACATGCAGACCCTCTCCCATGCATTCCTTTCATCCCACAGCCTGTGATCTAATACCTGGTGCCAGCTGTCTGACCTTCATGCGTAGCTGCATGTATACATTTTTCTATATCTAATTACCCAGCTGCCCCCCGAAGGAGATGAAAGGGGGGACCGAGGCCCTGCCATCAAGACTCCCTAAAACCTCTCCGTTCAGGCAAATGACCGGCTCACAACACAAATTTTTTGTTATATCAGTGATAGCTATGTTTGTTTTATATCAGAATTAACTCTCTTGAATTTACTTTATGGCAGAACCAAGCACTAGTACTTTTAAGCACCTAAATACAACCCATGAGTGCTTTTTTAAGTAGATCATTATTTAGAAATTTATTCATGATTAATAAGTGTATAGTCCAGGAAATACTTCAAGAATCTCACAGCTGAGGAAGCCGGCATGACTCAGTAGGTTGAACGCTCGCTTTGTAATCCTGGGGACTGAAGATCGAATCCCGGCCCCAGCCCATATGGATCCATATGCTGAAGTGGGGTGTGCTTCCCATGTGTGAGGCCCCCAGTTCAGATCTCACCCCCTGGTTTGGTACCTGGCTCAAGGGGTCGTGTCTCCCATGCAGGCGGCCCCCAGCCTTGTTCCCGCCCTGCGTGTCCCCCACCCACCTGTGTGGAAGGAAACCATGTTGAAAACTGATGATGTACAACTGTGGAGACTGCTCTGGGCCATTCCCCTTCTCTCTGTCTCTGTCTGTATCAAAAACAAAATAAATCTTTGAAAAAAGAACCTCACAGCCCTTTGAAACTCTGGGCTGTCTCCTGGCTTTCCTTGTGATGTGTCAGCCATCATGGCCTGTTCAGTGGCTTCAGGTTTTCTTTCCCTAACTTGCTGTGGTTGTCTGACCCACCTCTTAGGACCTGTCTTGCCAGTTGGTCTCTCCCCTACGCCCCTACCCTCTACCTACTTCCTTTTTCCCCAGTGATCCCGTCTGTCCTAGCTGTTTCTTCTTCACCTGTCTGGCATTTCTCAAAGCATAATAGTTTCAGAACTTGCCTCCAAGTCCATATTTATAGCAAGGCTGGTCAACCTAATTCACACGGATCAAAAATAGGTAAGACATAGGGGCTTCTTTTTGTAGGAGGGAAAGCATTGTTCTTCAGTCAAGAATCTTGGGTTTTGTTTTTAAAGATTTATTATTTTTGAGAGAGAGAGACCTAGAGAAGGAGGAGAATCCAGAGCAGTCCTCATAGTTGTACATCTTCAGTTCTTGACATGGTTTTGGTCCACACAGGTGGGCAGGGGCTGGACAGGGTGGGAACTGGGCCGGGAGCCTCCTGCATGGGAGGCATGACCCCGTGAGCTGGGGGCTGAATGGGGGGGGGGGCTCCCAAATGGGAAGCTCAACCTTGTGAGAACCGAACTAAGGGCCACACCCCAGTTCAGCATATGGGTCCGCCAGAGCTGGACTGGATCATCAAACCCCAGGGCTGCAAAGCAAGTTCTTAACCCACTCAGCCATCCTGGAATTTTGGAATTTTGGGCTCAGCTCTGTGATGAGGTAGCTCTGTCCTTGTAGGATACACAGTCTCTGGAGGCCTTTCTCATTTTGTTGTTGTCATTGTGGACATTCTCTGTAAAACAAGGCCCAACACTTGGCAAACTTGTACTTTTTCTTCCAGCTCAAAAATATGACTTAAAGCAACCAACAACCACGCTATATAAACTAGCAAACAGAATCAAAATTTGTGTTAACTCAAACTCATGTACATATTCTCAACTGAGTAACATTGCCTCAAAGAAAGCAAAGATTGGGACAGGAAACTCAGGTGTGTATTACAGTGGTTTGTGACCCTCCAAAGGTCCTATTCATCAGGATAGGACAGGTTGGGGAAAATGTATAAAAAGGCTCAGAGGGGGGATGGAAACAAAACAAAAGTTGAGAAGCACTGTTCTAACTTACTGAGGAGAGAATCATCTTTTTGTGTATTTGTGGTAACCTATTAAAGCAGGGGTGTCCAATCTTTTGGCTTCTCTGGGCCTCATTGAAAGAAGAATTGTCTTGGACCATACATAAATACACTAAACAGTAGCAATAGCTGATGAGTTGTGGGGTTTTTTTTAATAGTGAAATAATCTCATAATATTTTAAGAAATTTTACAAATGTGTGTTTGGCAGCATTTAAAGCTGTCCTGGTCCATAGGCTGGACAAGCTTGTAGTAAAGTAATCCCTGTCACTTAGCTTTTAGAGCAGCTGCTCAGTGAGGCTCAGCTGAGTCCACTGGGATACTGACTGTAGTGTGAGGACTACTGACCTCTGGTGGTAAAGACACTCAAGTGACAAGTTTGTGTCACAGCTCAAAGAGGCTCTGATAATCTTTCATTCACACTCTGCCCTTCCCTTCTGAGTTTGCATACCCACCTTAGACAAGAGATTTATTGTTCGTTGATTGTAAAAGTTATAATTTTATGAACTATATTTCTAATTAATTGTTTTCTTCTCTAACTGGCCCCATATTTAAAAGCTTACCATATTTAATAGATTGTAGGTACAGATTTTAATGTCTCTAAAGTCAGGATATAACTCCACATTGATGGTGTCTTACATTCAGTGGGATAGAGTGGTTTCTTACAGACTGAGGGGGTTTTGTCACCTGAAATGGAAAGATCCCTGACTACTTTAAGCAAAGAGGAGAGATTACAGAGGAAGTCTCGGGGATTTCCAAAAGTGGGACTTATCCCGTCTTCACAAGTAACTGGAAAGTCATCAGGTACCAAGGCAGCGCTCTGGTCATCTCCATGATGAGGCATCTTTGTCATCATCCCTGTCCAGACCAATTTTGCTCCTTAGTGACCACTCCACCCTAACCCCACCAGTCAACTGACCAGCACCCAGACCCAGTGGCTTTGACACCTGTGCCATGGCCAGGGATAGTTCTACCCTACAGCTCTGTGTGAGGCAGCCAAACCCTGAAAAGTTGTTATACCAGGGTCCCTGTGACTTAAAATTTATCTGTGAATTTTAAAGTGTGAAAACTGTTGATACTCTGAAGCATTTGGCATTTACTTGAAAAAAATGGAGGCATTCTTACAACCTTTTTATATGATTATAATAATAACTGGCATTGTTAAGTGTATTGAGGCACTGTTAAAGTCTTTTACATTTATCTCATCTAATTCTCAAAACAATCTTAAGAGGTAAATATTTTTATCCCTACTTTATAGAGGAAGAAATCAAGAAAGTAAGAAGTTAAATTACCTCAGGGAACATAATCTGGTAAGGTGGGGAACCAGGTTTCAAATGTAGTCTTTCAGAGCCCGTGCTCTGAGCCAGAGTGCATAATTGACATGAAATAATCCTTTATTCAGAAACACTCTTCATGTTTTCTCACCTCCTAGTCATTCTTCAGCTCATTTCCACTACTCCACCCAAGCTCACCAAGGTGGTTACCAATGGCTCCACTTTACAAACTCCAGTAATTACCTCTAGTCCTCTTAGTAACAACAGTCAACAAAGATGACTGTTCCCTTGCACCACACAGCACTCCTGGTATTCGCCTCACATGTATGTGGCTTGTTTATTTCCTTGTTGGTTCTTACTAGTCTTTTCCTTTTTCTTCTTCTTCCTGGTAACACATTTTGTGAGGTCATTTACATACCATACAATTACTCTTCTTTCTTAAGCATTAAATACTGGACTTCCTCATGGCTCTCCCATAAGGCCTACTTCTCATTCTATACCCCCACCCTAGACAATCTTGCTCCCTTCTGTGACTTTAGTTACCATGACACCTGTTGCCCAGTGTTTTAATCCCATGGATTTCATTACCATGATGCTTTAATAACTGATGATACCTAAATAGATATCTCCAGCCAGATCTCTCCTGAGTATTTAGTTGCTTACTTGATATCTCTGCCTGATTCATTTCACAACCTCTTTGTTCTATTCTCCTGCCCCTCCCCATCCTCTTTTTTTAAAAGCCAGCTGATTCAGTGAGTGATCCACATTCACCTAGTTGTTTTGTTTTGTTTTTAACAAGAATGATGGTTAGCTCTAGCTCTCTTGCTCTCCCACATCCAAGTAATCAAATCCTCTCGATTTTTTTTCCTGAATATTACCTCTCTCTGTCACTTCATCCCTCATCTAGGCCAGGCCATCATCATCTTTCTCTTGAACTATTAAGTTACATGATCTCTCCAAGCATCTACTCTGGACCCTCCAGTCAGGTTTTGTTTTTGTTTTTGTTGTTTTTTGTTTTTGACAGAGAGAGAGAGAAGGGGAGGGCCCAGAACAGTCTCCATAGTTGCACATCATTGGTTTTTCCACATAGTTTCATTCCACAGGTGAGCGCGGGGCCGCACAGGGCAGGAACTGGGCCAGGGTCCCACCGCGGGGAAAACCAAACTGGGGGCACTTCCCAGTTCAGCGTATGGGTCCACATGGGCTTGGGCCTGGATTCAGTCCTCAGTCCCAGGAGCTGCAAAGTGAGCGCTTAACCCACTGAGCCATCCCAGCTTCCCCTCCAGTCAGTTTTACATACTGTAATTATTATAGAGATATTCTCTAAAAACATATATCTAATCATGTCACTTCCATGCTTAAAAGCCTTCAATGATTTTCCTTTGCCTTTTGCTGGAGCCCTAATTTCTTTTTAATATCTAATTTATTGTTTTTTGACAGAGACAGAGAGAAGAGGGAGGGCCCAGAGCAGTCTCCATAGTTGTTTATGTTATCAGTTTTCAACATGGTTTCATTCCACACAGGTGGGTGGGGCCCAAGCAGGTCAGGAACTTGACTGGGGGCCTTCTGCATGGGAGGCAGGCCCCCTTGAGCCAGGGGCCAAACGGGGGATGAGAACCAAACTGGGGACCTCCCACATGGGAAGCACATCCCAGTTTAGCATATGGGTCTGCACGGGCTGGGGCCAGGATTCGATCTTCAGTCCCCAGGGCTGCAAAGCGAGCACTTTACCCACTGAGCCATCCTGGCTTCTCCGGAGGCCAAATTTCTTACCCTATTCTCTGATATACCGACATGCTCTTGCTTCTGCTGCCTTATCGCTTACCTCCAGCTCTTTAAACTCCTCAAACTGCCATGTTCTGGGCTTCCCATAGGCTGTTCCCTCCTCCTGGAGTGTTCTTCTCCCTCCTCTTGACCATCAGTTCTCAGCCAAAATATCACCTCCTCAGGGAAGGCCCAGATTGGAGTTCACTTCCTGTCTCATAATTCTTCATAGTTGGTATTTACTCCTTCTTTGCCATTGAATTGTGAGCTGTAGAAGGATTGGGACTGAAAAAAATTCAGCCATTGTCAATACAATAAGAATGGTTTCATGGCTGGATACTTTCCAGACAGCATATATATGTTTTGGAGCTTTAACATACTCTGTCTAACTACTCTGTCACATAGGTTTAGTGCACTTCAAGTGGTTAATGTTATTTGATATAAAGAAATAAGGCTCTCACTGCTCTACTTTAATGTATACTACAAACCCTCAGTAATCAAAACAGTTTGGTATTGGCAGAAAAACAGATACACAGACCAGTGGAACAGAATTGAAAACCAAGAAAAAACCCCACAAACATCTGGACAGATTATTTTCGACAAAGGAGCAAAAAATATACAGTGGGGAAAAGAAAGCCTCTTCAGTAAATGGTGCGGGGAAAATTGGAAAAACACATGCAAAAGGCTGAATGTGAACTATGATCTGTCACCATATACCAAAATTAACCCAAAATGGATTAAAGACCTCCAATTAAGACCCAAAACAAAAACTTGCATAGAAGAAAACATTGGTATTAAAC
>PVKE010040214.1:0-14686 GCA_004027555.1 Craseonycteris thonglongyai
CTGTGTGGTTGTTATTGTGTCTTGGTTAAATACGTTCAACTTAAAAAAATAATTATTACTCTGACCTATGTATTATTTTATTAGACATCTTTCATATATCAGTTTATCCTAAATATTGCCACATGGATTTTGCATAACTAGGACACTAGATTTTATGTTTTTCCCTTTCCAATAATGCTGGTTATAGTTAGATGGAATTTAAAGAATTAATTTATTGTCTAGGAGAATTTTGATTGATTGACATTCTGGCATTGGCAATATATTGTATTCTTGAGTCCACAAAAAAGATGTATGGTGAAACTTCAGAATTGAGTAGAAAGAGATCATCTGTCTAGTGGCTTAAAAAAATACTGAGAAGAGCTTTTCAAAAGCAGCAGGAAGTACTTACTGACTCAGCACTGGCCCATTGTGTGGAGGGGTTTGCAGATTTCTAATTAAGCCACTGAATACTTATGGTCCTCAGTTGACATGGAAAATTAAAAATATGGTGGTGAGGTGCGTGTATGTTTGTGTGTTTGTATAGGCAGCTGCATGTAATGACTAATAGTGAAAATTAGAAAAAATAATCTGTGTGGAAGCAGCAAGAGAAAATTGAAACAGCGTCTTAAAAAAATAGTAGAACAACAACTCAAAAGTCACTCATGTAATTTCAAGATCAGACAAAAGGATGGCCGGAGCATAATGGGAGCATGTAGAAGCCTGTTGCTAAATCAGAAATGAACAGGAATGCAGTTCAAAACCTCATTTACTACTCTTTAGTCTGTTGCCCTAGAGACAGACTTAACATATTGACTTTGGCAACTCCAGGGTAGCTTGCCCTGTCTGCAGTTATTTAAGTGAAAATCTGAATTTGTGATTTCAAAATATAAGTTTACTGAAGTGAGTGCAACAAATTACATTTGTGGTTGGGTGGGAATTTCCAGAAGGTTCTATGTCGTTTTTTGGAAAATAGTGAAATAAATGGATCAAATAAAGAATTTCGGTTCTAAAAAGTTCAATTAGGAAAACACAGTAAATAAACACAAGGCTTACTGAAAACCCGGTTCAAGAAGTTGTTGAAACTGATTTAAATTTCAGGCATCATCTCACTTTATAGCGTGACTAAGGTAACTGAAGAATGTAAATAACAAAATTAATAGTCAGGCAGTGCTTAAAATATTGTGTAAAGATAAGAGAATGAGCCTAAAATGATCAAGATCCCATCTAGTTCTAATTTTCAGTGATTCCTTAGAGCAAATGTGAGCTTTTCACCTTTCTCTTGCTCTCTGCTACGCCTTGCCTTTTGGTGTTACTGTTATTCTGTAGTTGCAGTGAAAATGACATTTCAACGATTTCCTTGAAAAACGGTAATCCAACTAGGGATTGTATAAATAGTGCCAAACGAAAAAAATATCACGGAGTTGGGAGAAAGGGCTTGAGTACTGGACAGCTATGATAGAAATGAATTCTCTTCCCTGCAGTGCTATTTTTCAAAGGCACCTGTATGAGAAACACTGGGGACTTATTAAAAATGCAGGGTCCTGGTCCCACCCTAGACCCACTGATTTTAATTTCCTGGGGCTGGAACACAGGAATCTGTATTTTGAGTAAGTTCCTGTGCCTACTAGTGTTTGAGGGAAAACATTTCTAAACTGTAAGTGCAAATCTTAGCTATTAGGACATGAATTTAATATTTCAAATTTCTCTTTCCTCTGGGTATCATTTTGGAAATGGTATTTCATCCTGAAAATATTGCATGAAAGGAAAAGATTACTTACATGCTGGAATCGCACAAGTGAGGTGTTGGTATGGGGAGAAAGGTGTTCATGGAAAGAGGTTTTATGTGTGTGATTAAGTCACATATCAGATTAATGATTGAAATAGCTTAGGCAGAATCATTAAACATTATAATTCTTACACCTCTGTTAAAAAAAGGTATTCTAACTGAAATACAAAAATATTTGATTAAGACTCAAATTTCTCCCTTCCCATGGAAGGATCTCATTTATATTTTTGGCACATAAGCTTTATTGTTCATATATATATTCTTCAAATTTTATTCAGAATATCAACAACCTGAAATTTAAATGACCCAAAACTTTATCTCTTATTTTTAAAAACAGTTTGATGCTATGCTTCCTGCTATTTACCTGGTCAGCGGACTTAGGGACTCTGGCCATAAGAGCCACAGAAGCCTGCAGATTTGATTTTGCGAAGCATCAGAGGGCCCTATGGGAGGGATCTAGTTGCTGTCCTTACAGCAGTATGTATTTCAATAACCCTGTTACCTGATCAAGTTGTACAAATGACATTTCAGCAGGATTTCAGGCAGTGATGTTGGTTTTTCCACCTAGAGAGATAGCCACGTTCACCTGTTGGTTTAGATCACTTACTGGAGCAGCTGAACTTGGACATACTGGCTTTCTCAGTGTCTGCCAAGTGGAACTCAGGTGTACTGATGTTGGTATTAGGCCTTCTTGCTCAAGTGGGAATAGAACCCCCAGAAATTTAGACGAAACAGTCCTAAACAGAATTCGGGGTGCATTTCACTGACTGCTGATGGGTGAATTTGTTGAAGGAAATCTATTCAAGTCTCTTCTAAATAATATTTAGCATGTATTTCCTATATTCATTGGGAAATGTTTAAATTTAGGTTCATTTCACATAGATTTCAATAGGGGGCATAGATTTAAATTTTTTAGTCCCTAGTAAATGTTTGAAAAGAGGCTTTACTCCTTACTTGTGTGATGTTATTAGGTCTTGTAAGCACATGGATCATTCATTCTACTGAATGAGAAGTGCGTGTAGAAGAGGTGTAAGTTCGGTAATGAAAAAGCAGGTTAGTATCCTAAGTTGAACACACTTTCTCAAAAACACTTCCTTAAACGATTAAGTGAAACTTCACTCATTATAAAGTGCCCTGAGATGTTTTAATTGGTTTTAAAAAATTTGATCATCTACGATTCCACTTTTATATGTTTTAGTGTCTTTGAGTTTGTGCTTTGTAAGTCTCACTGTAGATCTTAATTATTTTTAAAGTACAATTTTTAATTGATAGGTTTTGTGTTATAATTGACAATTTTTTAAATTTATTTTTATTTTTTATACTTTATTTTGACATTCAGTATTATTTTATACTAATTTCAGATGTATAGCATAGTAGGTAGACACTTATATAATTTAAGAAGTGATACCCCTGACTAGTCTAGTACCAACCTGGTATAATTGCAAATTGCAGTATTCTGATACTTCTTTAAAATAATGTACCCATTTCATCAATATAGAAATGTTTGATAATGAGGTAGACATTGCTAAAGCTAGAATGGTTGAAAGTTTTAAACCTTAGACTATTCCTTTTAATTTCTTAGGAAAAGTCTCTGAATAGTTATTTTAATAAAAACACATATAGTATACACATTGAGCAACAGTGACTAGTTCCAAGGTTGAGCCTTGCAGATGTCTGCTTTGTTTTCTGAACAACACTTGTGACTCAGAGCTTACTTCATTCTTCTTACATTATTTCCTCCTATGATTGACTACTTGAACATCAGGTTTTTTCTGTATGTCACTTGGCGTGCTTTGTAGTCCTCATGATTTAATAGAATTATGTGATGGTAACAAAAATACTCTCTTTATACAAGGTAGGTAGGTTTTATGACCTTTCTTATTGGTGCATTCACAGCTGAAACAGTGACCCACGTGTGGCTATAAAAAGACAAACATTCTATGTTGAAGAGTGAGGTAAAGAAGAAAAAAAGATCAATGAAGCATTACTTACATGAGCCAAATGTATGTAGTATATTCTAATATTTAAGAATTAAACAAGTATAGTGCTGAACAATTAAACTATGATTTTTGAGCATGCAAGAAAGACCGATACGATATCTTAAAACTCAAAGATGTCACGGGAGGGAGCGGGGGTGGGGGGGTGGGGGAAGAATTAGCTTGGGAATTATTTACTTGTCTGTTTTTATGCCTAAAATAGTTAGTTATATACCCCAAAAAATGAAAGAGTAGGAAAAAGGATAGGGAAGCTGTAAATTCCACTTCAGAAGTGATGGGAGGCAGAACTAAATATGAGGCAGGAGGGAGTAGAAGGAAGATGGTAATGATAAAAGAATTCTTTATAGCAATGTACCAGTATTAGTGCAGCCAATGTGTTTTCAGAGTGGAAGTGAGTATTCCCTAGGCTTACAAACCTGTAGTAATTTTTATTTCTCTGTTAGATCATGGGGAAGAGTGAACCCTTGCAACATAGATGGCTGAGTTGTGCCAGAATAAAGGAGGCAATAACATGTTCCTCGGGAAAGGAGCACAGAGCTGACTGGTGACCCTTCTGCTTTCAAATCTGAGCTTGAGAAAGTCATTTCACCCTCATAGACGATAATCCTGAATTCTCAGCCTTCTCAACGTCACAGGCATCTGTTAGGACAGATCTGTAGGAATGTCCTATGTGTTTGGAACAGAAGCATCCTGTAGATTCATGGCATTGGTAAACTGGGAGGACTGCAGCTTGATGGCAACTTCAGATGTTGCCCTTTTTTTGGTGGTGAAGATGGCTTATGGAGTCCACTGTTTGGCCAGGGCCACGTCTTCACACCTAGAACACCTGGTGGGTTCCCTTCCCCTCTGCTGTGAGGAGTTTTATGGGTGCTATGGGTGCAGGCTGCACGTGGGCTGATGACCCCGATTCTGGACTAGCTTAGAGACACTCTCAATTCTTAACTTTTTTTTTTTTAACCTCAAACCTTAGTATTCTAGTTTCTCACCAATCACGTTGTAGGAAAATGATGCTGTTTGAGCAGTGTTTTTCTAAAGGTGTCTGGGCATGGTGGCTAAGTGCTTCCGGAGGTTGTATTGTGCTTCTGGTTCATCCCCGTGTTCTGATAGTCAATCACTTGTCAGACTATTGGTGTTAGCGCCCCATCTTCTAGTTCTCAAAAGAGGCAGTTTCTGTTTTATCCCCTCACCCTTATTTCTTCTCTGTGACCTTTGACGTACAAAGGTCTAGACTCTGGAGTATCCCGAAAACTCTGACATTTTTTTCTCTTTTCCTTCCGCTGAGTTTGTGTATGTACATTTATTTTTGTTTATTTCTGTATTTATTTTTAGCTGAAGAGGGGGTCTACTTTCTTCAGACTCTCCAAGAGCTGCATAACCCCAAAATGTTAAGAACCACAGGTTTCAAATAAGCTTTTTTCTTGTTTCCTGATTAAGACTGTAGGATATTCTGTCTCTGCAGTCTTATTACTGATTCTTTCTCAGTAATATATGTCTAACTGACCTTTATCTTTACTATCTTGTATCCTCTTGCTGACCTTTCTGGTCTCAGGGTACTCTCCTTATTTTTTTTTCAAGACTCTGTATAACTCATTACAACCAAACTTCCAGATTCCTACATGCGACTCAGTTAGATGTGTAATTTCCTCCATTAGCCACATTCAGGGCCTTATTATTTAAATATGCATTTCAAAATATGTAAAACTCCACATGTACATTTTATTAAACAAGTTTTCTAACTTATTTTTTAGTAGAGCAGGATATTTTTTCCAAATGTTAAGTGTCGTTCTTCTCTCTAGCTTTAAGAATGTCTTCACCAAAATTATGTCTAATAAAGATTTCAGAGTCTTGTATTTATGGCATGCTAATTGTTGACATGGTCAGCCAACTTACGGGCATGAACAACCATTTCCATTCGTGAAACCAGTTTTACGTGTATTTCTTTCCTGAGTAAATAAAAAAGCACCTGATGAAAACTGCCTTTGGATGATTATGCTCTGTAAGCATGATTATCTTTCTGACCAAATCCAGTTCACTGTGTGTCTAGGAACATTCCAGATTGGTTTTCCACATCATATCACTCCTATCTGCTTATTCTATTCCCAGTTACTAGATGTCAGGTGCTGGTTCATTAGTAGACATTACTGTGCATGTCACACAGCCAGTTGGCACCACATTTTTGGCTCCTTCTGATGAATCTCTTTCTACTTGGCTGGCAAATTAAATCTGTTCATTGAGAAGGCTGTGTGTGCGTGTGTTTGTGTGTATTTGTATTTGTTTATATATGTATTACTGGCAGAGGATGAGGCAGAAGCAAAAGTTGGCTGGTTAAATAGTCACTTTTCTTTTATTTTTTCATCGTTTTATAGCAGAGGAGATTCTGGGTTTTGTTATTCAGTTTTTATGCCTGTCAGTCAATTATAGGTTAGCATTTAAGTCTGCATATTTATCGTATTATTATTAGAATAATAAAAAACAATACAGAAACAATGTATCTGTTTACATATCCATTGCTCATGTTATAGAGACCCATGTTCACAGTGATAATATCAGTTAGCTTACATGAGAGTATCTAGGATGAATAGTGGGTTCTTAACGGTATGCCAGGCAGTGTTCTGGGTGTTTGTTTAATTCTCCCAGTAACACTGAGGTAGTCACTATTATCTCAATTTTACAGTTTTATAGAGAATATCAGTTAGCCTGCATGAGAGTATCTGGGGTGAATAGTGGGTTCTTGCTGTATGCCAGGCAATGTTCTGGGTGTTTAATTCTCACAGTAACACTAGGAAGTAGTCACTGTTATCTCAATTTTACAGATACGGAAATAGACACAGAAAGATTAAGTAAACTTGTTTAAGGTCATGCAGCTAATAAGTAACTGTATTCCCGAGAAGAAGTTAAACTATGGTAAAGTAGCAAACAACCATTACATTTGAGGGGCTTTTCACAACAAAGACTTATTTCTCACACATGATACATGTCCCGTGTGGGATCTCAGCGGGGGGACTACTCATAGTAGTTACTCAGAGGCCCAGGTCGACATACTTTTAGGAGTAGAATGGGTAAGTCAAGCCCTGGCTTTTGAAGCTTCTACTCGGAAGTGACATATTTTTCTTCTCACATTTCATTGTCTGAACAAAGTCACTTGGCAAATGACTGCATTTAAAGGAAGTAGGGAAATGCAGTCCTGCCATTTGCCAAGAGGGAGAGAAGAATTGGAATGTCTGTGACCAGCCCTACTAATTACCACAGTGGGGGAACCAGGATTGAAATCCTAGCTGTCAGGCCACAGAGACTGTAGCGTTATTACTGCGTAGTGACCATAACTGTAAAAATATAGATGGCAAGTGTCCTAAGGCATATACTGTCCAGAACAGTTTTGTCACTTGGGATGCAGAGAACATGTCATTGAAAGAAATTAAGTAAAATGCCCCTATAATATGCAAATGATATGATTTGTTATTATTAACATGGCATGCTATTATTACATGAGAAGTAGTGTAGCATAATAGGTAAGAACGTGGATTCTGGAGTAGGCTTCTTGGGTTGAAATGCCAGCTCAATCACAGATTACCTGTGTGACCTTGGGCAAGTTCCTTAACTGCTCTGTGCTTCAGTTGCCTCATATTTAAGTGGGAGTAGTGCCTATCACATATAGTTATTGTATCATGAAAGGGATTAAAAAATTTTGTGTTTGTGTATATTGCTAGTAGAATAGTAAATATGGAATTCATAGTAAATGTTGAATACATGTTAGTATTTTTAATAATTGTATCATGTCACAGAGTAAATGACATCACTAAAATCACAATTATAAACAGAAAAGTTTGATGACGAGATTAGTCTGTAAGGCTATTACTGTTGTTATGCGAGCCAGATTTTCATAATGCTTGAGTACTGTTTAATGCTTATACATTTTCATTTTATATTCACTAAGAATTAAGGAAATACTGTGCCGAGTCTTGTTTTCCACAGTAGGGATTATAGGTAGAATCCTGTTGGAAGAGTAACAACAAAAAAGAACTTGTTTTAGGTGTTAAATATATTAGTACCTAGCAAACCTAATATATAAAAATCTAGATGTGGGAAACTAAAATGAGAGGTTGTTTTTTGTTTTGTTTTGTGTTTTTGCTGTAGGACAGCTGTTGTCAGTGGGGGCATGGGAATGATTTTGCCCCCTCTGGGGACATTTGGCAATGTCTGGAGACATTCTGGCGTACTGGACTAGGGAAGGTGGTGCTACTGGCATCTAGTGTGTAGAGACCAGAAATGCTTGCTGAATATCAAACAATGCACAGGACAGCCATCCTTCCCAACAAAGAATTATTAGGCCCAAATATCAGTGGTGCCACGCCACGGTTGAGCAACCCTGACCTAGAAGTAGAAATCGATTTACTATGGATTGCTTTAAATGGAAAGAATCCTTAGAGTGCAGGTAGATTCCTGTTGTAGTGAATACCATTGTAATGATCTATTGGAAATAGTATTAGGCTATTTCTAAACACTTCCAGGCAGCTTATTCTAGCAAAACTGTATTGGGAGGTATACCAAAGTTTATTAAATGAGAAGTCTAGTGTTAGCAGTGTGTTTATTAATCTTCACCCATGAAAGCAGCTATTAGGAGATCTCTCTTTAGATGCAATAAATGTTCTTCACCAAAACTGATGTTCTTTAACTACTGTGGCAATATATTTGAGGAGTTATGTGTCCATTTGTTCCCTATGAGAACTGGAAGATTGTTGTACTTGGTCTGAGATTATATTCTAGATCAGGGGTTTTCAACCTCATACCACTAATATTTTGGGCTACATACCTCTTTTTTTCAAGGGGGCGGTGGTGTTCTGTTCTGGGCATTATAGGAAATTCAGCAGCATCCCTGATCTGCCCATTAGATGCCAGTAGGACCTCCAGCTCACCAGTAGGGACAATAAAAAAATTTTTAATGTCAAATGTTTGTTCCCTGGTAGGGAACGGGGAGAAAGCACTCAGTGGAGAACCACTGTTCTAGAGTAAATTGGACTAGGACACTGCTTTCTCAGAGTTATTCTGGTGGACTAAATGGGCAGGTATAGCAGAGTGAGGTAGGAATGGAGAAATAACAATAAACCAGGAGTACTTTTCAGCTCTAAGGATACCCAGAGAATCAGAATGATAGTTGGAAACTATTATCTCAGAGTGCAGGATGGGGAAGCACATGGTAACTAACAGGGACAGAAAATGTTTTAAAGCTGCCCTGGGGCAGGCATAAAAATAGAGAAATTGAGGGGGAAGGAAGACCCTCAGACTTACCTGAAAGCTAGATTTTCAATTATGTCCCTAATGAAATGTCAGCTTGTAAGGGCAGAGCTGACAAGTATGAAAGAGTAATGTTCTGTGAAATAATAGGGTAGAGGGAGGTGGTTTGCTGATTAAGTTGCTCATTATCTGGAGGCTATGAAGAAAATGAGTCAATGAGTTATTATGGTGAAATATAACTTTCATTTTTCCAGAAGCCAAACCACAAAAAATTTAAAATAACCAGATTTGTTTTTCATGACTTATAATGACAGTTCTTCTCTATCCACTGTTAATGAGGTAAAGTATAATGTAATGATTTAATAGCATAAAACATTTAGAAGAGTACCTGCCCCCATGGTAAGCTTTTGATACATGTTAGTTGTTATTATTCATGAAGACCATGAATAATCATATTCGGTGTGGTTTTAATTTTAAATTATTTTATTCTTATTCTTTGAAAATTGGTAATTATTCTGTGATACCTCTGTCGTAGACTGCATGTTAACTTATATTAACCAGAACTTGCCATTTACTGACAATCTGTAGTAAACTAGAATTTTCATATAATCTATTACATATTAAGACTTAATGTTTACAACCAGGCATTTTCCACCACTGATCAGATTCATAGATTATATCATGTTCAGACTTTAGGGATTAAACTAAAGTCCTGCTGAATTGTTTGATGGGCAAACCTTATTTGGGGGTTTGAGTATATACCTGAATAAAGGTAAAAAATGTTTAATAGCAACCAAACTTTAGGACTATAGCACAGTTTATAAAAATTTACTGAGACAACTTTATTTTATATATCACTATGATGTATATATGTTCTGTGCTGTTTCAGTCAGGAAGTATATAATTATTCAAGGTCAATTCATTTTTCCCAGCTAAACTAGGTTCATTATTACTCTGGGGTGTGATATGACCAAAGATTACCTTGTATTTTAATTTCAAGGAGTTGAGGAGGGAATTGCCTGTGGAATGAGAAGACCTGGATTCAAGGGGCTGTTATAGCCATTATTTCATCATTATTATGTGACATTGGGCAAGTCTTTTGATCTGTTGAAGTTCAATTTCTTATGTTTAATGGGAATAATCATGTCCACTCCACGCCGAGTTACTTTAAGAGTGAACTAATTTTGAAGGCACTGTGAAAATCGTGACACTTGTCTACCTGTTTTTTCTAGTTTCTATTTCTACTGTTCTTTATTCTCTACACCAGGGTGTCCAATTTTTTGGCTTCCCTGGGCCACGTTGGAAGAAGGAGAATCATCTTGGGCCACACATAAAATACAATAGCACCTATAATAGCTGATGAGCTAAAAGAAAAGAAAAGAAAAAGACACACACACACAGCTCCTAATGTTTTAAGAAAGTTTGCGGTTTGTTTTGGGCCCTGTTCAAAGCCATCCTAGGCTGCATGCGGCCTGTGGACCACGGGTTGGACAGGCTTGCTCTACGTGGCTAAAAGTGGTCTCTTTCAAATGTGTATTTGAACACTCACTGCCCTGTTTAAATCTCAGAGCCTTCTCATGAATAGTGACTGAAATCCAATAATTTAGCAGATTCTACAAGAACCTTCAAGAACCTGCTGGGTCTGACATCCTGACTAGTGCCCTCACTGGCGGTCCAGTATTCAGAACACTTGAAGCCAGGTCCTGCATGTCTGTCTGTGCATGCTGTCCCCTCTTCTTGTGCCTTCCTGCCCTTCTTCCACCTGCCCATCATCCTGGCTATGCATTCTCTGCCCTCAGCACACAGTCCTTGTTGCCAGTATAGTATCTTGGATATACTTCCATTCTAGATTTCTAAAAACATTTTAATTTTCTCCCCACTATTCTTCTAGACTAATAGGTTTTCAATAATGGCACCTGATATTTACATACCTTTGTATTTCTAATGTCACACAGTGCCTGACATATAGTAGTTATTGGGTGAATATATTTGAGTGAATCAATAATTGAAGAGAGATGGTTCAGGCAAAAGTAGGAAAAGGCATTGATGGTTCTGGACTCTGATGGGGACAGAAATGGTGGTCGTTATGGGTCGTTGATGGAGGAGTAAGCGTCCTATCCCAGCTTTGGCCAAATCTAATCTTGCCAATTTAGAATATTGAGTGTAGGAGAAATTTATTTTCCTTTTAATTTATGAATAACAAATGTGGGGCAACAAACATCACATAGAGTGTAGTAAAGACAATAAAAACATAATGACAGGAAAAATTTGTTGAATGCTCACGTGTCACTACTGTTCTAAGTGCTTGGCCTATTTTCCCTCAGTTGATTCTCACAACAGCTCCATGAGGTAGGTGTTATTACCTGCTTCCTTGATAATGAAGAAGCATGTGCATTGAGAAGGTACATAGCTCAGGGCACACAGCTGCTGTCAGGCAGACCTCGGGTGCAACCCCAGGCCTGAGAGCTGGTGGTCTTTACACTGCCCGTATTTTACCATCTCATAGGAGCGGAACATTCACTGACTAAAGACATTGTTTTCAACCTCTTGGGCCTAGTGTGTTGTTTTTACTTAATGACAGTAAACTTAAGTGTATCTCATTTTCATATAATTTTTAAAAGGGGGAGTCAATAATATGTGAATAGCTAATACTTAACAGTTGAAGCTTAAAGTTGAGATTTTAAGTTTAGTTTGAAATATTTCTAGAATTTTATTGAAAAAATGGTGAAAATCATTTAAAAGAAATTTCCTGTTCCTTCAAAATTAACCTCATTTTATTTTCATTGAATAGTATTTTTTATTAACTCAGTGGATGAAAAAAGAAAACCTCTGCAATGCCTTTTATGAATCTGAATCTGTTGTGTGAACATCCGTGGCTTTAGTTGAGGGCCAGCATTTTGAGTGAAATACACTTTGATTATTTATAAACACGATATGGTTTGTTTAGACTTGGATCACTTAAAGTCATATTGAGCTAAGCATCATTTCTTTTAAATGCCCCATTCGTATATACAATTAGAGGCTACAGTACATTTTCATGTTTGTGTTGTTTCAAGTAAATCTTAGTCATAGTTGCAGTTTGCCATTCTTTCTGCATTTGATGTTTACAGGTATATCTCATAAACTCTCAAGGGCTAAACTGGGGTTGGATTTGTTCCCAGTTGTGATGAGAATGCTCTGAGTGCCAATAAGTAATACACTAAGGAGATATTTTCTGCATTAGTATTCTCTTCCCACCCTTCTGCCTCAGCCCAGGGTATTTATAGTGGTGTTAGGAAAACTTTCTGAAAATAGTGAGGTTGAAACAATTTAGAAGTTTCAGTGCTTTGGGACTTATTAAGAATTTTAAACAGTTAATATGCCTTGTGACCCTCAAAAGGGAGGGATAGTATATATCCTTTCCTAAATGTATGTAACACAGAATAGGAATTTTTGTTTTGTTTTTTGAGTTACACCTATTTACATTTCCAAGTGTTCCAAGGAACATAGGCAGTTTGGTGAACCTACGTGCTAATGTATTTTAGAATAAGTTATTACTATTTAAGTTGCTATTCTGAAGATTTGGAAATTGTTCCTTAGATCATTATTTAAAGAAAGTAGCCAACAGAATTATTAGAGAAATGAATTTTTTGACAAAAAACCATTCTTAATTAAGTTCATCTACTTTAATTATTCAGTGTAAGTCTCTTCATTTAACAACAACAACAAAAAAGAATTGTAAAGATGAGTCCATTTTCCCACAACTGAGGTTGGAATTAAAATGTCATGATTTATTTTTATTGGAAAGCAGTGACAGTTGAGACAGAGTTCAAATATCTTTGGTTAACCAAACAGAGACTTTGAGAGTTTCTGGAAAAACTCACTCTTTTGAGATAAAGTAAAATTCACTTAACAGTGTAGCCACAGGTCAACCTGCCTATAGCAGAATGAATTATAACTATGGACAGGAACCTTAGGACCTTTTCTAGAATGAGCCCTGAAATGTGATTACTGTAGTAGATATCAAACTATTTGTGAACCTAAAAGAACTCTTTGGTGGGGCTATTGTGTCGTAATTACTATTTTTTAAAAATTAAATGAAGATCTTTTCTATTTTATACTCTTAGAACCATCAGGAATTTCTCTCAAGAACAGATTATTTTTTTATAATAAAATTTCAACACTAGAAAATTATAGGAGATGTTTTGAAGTTATTCCGCAGAATTAGTCTAGAATTCATGAGGTATAGTAGGGATATCCAAATAATTTTTTTTGTTTGTGGGTATGGTGTATATCTGTCTGTCTGTATGAAAAAATAAGATGTTACATGTACTAATGGACAGCTGTAAATTGTGGTAGACAGAATAATGCCCTTCTCCGCTAAAGACATCCATATCCTAATCCATGGAAGGTCTGAATATGTTATTACATGGCAAAGGAGAATTTAGATTGGGATAGACTTAAGGTTGCTAATTAGCTGACCTTGAGATAAAAAGTTGATTTTGGAGTATTCTGATGGATCCGAAGTGATCACAAGGGCCTCTAGAAGTGGAAGAGGGAAGCAGAGGTCAAAGGATGCCATGTGAGCTGTGGCTGGCTTTGAAGATGAAGGAAGAACCTGTGACCAAAGAATGTGGGCAACCTTTATAAAGACAAGAAAACGGATTCTTTCCTAGAGCTTCCAGAAAGGAATGCAGTTCTGCTGACCCCTTAATTTTAGCCCAGTGACACCCCTTTTGGACTGCTGACCTCCATAACTGTATGGTAATAAATTTGTGTTGTTTTTTGAGCCACAAAGTTTGTATAATAGTAACTTGTTACAGCAGCCATAGGAAACTAATAGAGTGCACATATATATTGTGATCTGTTTAGGTGGACTGCCTGTATTTGAAGATCACCTGATTTTATAGACAATATTTTCTGGAGATTTTTTAGTTCTTATAGAAAGTATACATTTAGAGTATGCGTTTAATGGTGGTCTGCTTAGTGCTCTGAAAACAGTTTAAGATGCAGAATAGTGAAAACTTGTGGAAGAAATTGAGAATTGAAAATGCATTATTTTACTTTTATAGGAAATAAAATGCCGAATAAAGTTTAGATTAGGCATTTGAGATTCAGAATCACTTCATGACTCCAGAATTTATAGCGTTTTCTTCATTTATTCTTGTAGCATTGTTTTATTTATTTTTTTAAAATTTTCCTTGTGAGTTTCTTGAATTGAAACATTTTGAGATGTGGTAGATTCTGCTCAAGTATCCAAGAATGGTATGTTTCTCTGTGGGAAATTCCCTTCGAGCTATTCCATTGCCCTTTGACATTCCTCTTGAAAGTGGCTAGGTTTTTCTTGATGGCACTATTCTGCTGCCTAGGGATGTGTAGGCTCTTTACTCTCAAGTTGTTTCTAGTCCACTGGTGGAGAAAGTCACGCACAATGTAATTATAGATCAATATGGTAGTATAGTAAGATAAATAATGCACAGGTGTTATAGAGCATCCAGGGATCCCAGCTACTGCTGCCAAATGTTTCAAAATACAAAATGCTAATTCGGGTATTAAAAGAAACATTATGTTGCTGGGGACTCTATTACAAATTATATAAAATTCCAACCTGACACCTGTTCAGAAAAGTACATATTTTTGTAGCCATGGATGGTCCATGAATCATTTTGCCATGTACCGATGAGTGAACAATGAAATATTTTGGAGGCAGCTA
>PVKE010040215.1:0-14682 GCA_004027555.1 Craseonycteris thonglongyai
TAACTGGCCAACTATGGGTATCTGGCAACTATACCTATTTAGTAGTCACTCAACCACCAAATAGTGAAGTTGTGTTTTCTCACAGTGTTAGCCCAGACAGTTATACTGCCTTCCACTATTCCCTGTAAAATATTCGACTAATGTGCAGAAAGAGATGAATAGTTTTCATTGTTAAAATTTTAGAAATTTTACAAAGGGAGCTATACATCACACATAACAGTTTACAAATCCAGAGACTAAAACATCTCTTGAAGATGTCTACGAGTACAGCGACATTCAAGAATAGTCATGATACTGTTGTTTGCAATGAACAAGAAGCAATAAATATAGCCATTAATGCTGTAACAGTTATATATTAATTACTTTCAACCAGTTAAATGTGTGTACTGTGACCACAACAAAACAGACAAATCTCGTTACGGATGTTAACTGAAGAACTAATGCAAGAGTTCATTTAAATAAAATTATATAACAAACTAAGCTAAATATTGTTTATAAATGTGTACTTGATTGGCAAAATTCAGAGCATGAATTTAATTAATACAAATACTAAATGGCAGATAGGAAACCCAACCCAGACAACATACACAGAGGACTTTTGTAAAAGACTCCATTTTACTAGAACTTAATGATGGATACATAGAAGCTTACTGTAACAGTGATCTTTACTCTGTTCGGATATGTGTTATATTAATATGTTCTTATGTATAATATAGCTCACAATTTAAGAAAAATCTTTTATAATTAAAAATTGGGTCATTAGTAAGAGTAACATAGTTACCTGAGATGTAGTTCCTGCCAAGTGACTTAATTCTGGCTGGTTGAAATTTGCAGTTTCATCATTTTCAGAAAAGGAGGATAAACCGAATCCTTGAGGCAGACCTTTCTTAATCAAAGATTGGACATAATGACTATTGGAAAAGAAAAAGAAAATGTATGCCATATTAACCTCTTCTTTAAAGTTACTAATAGGTCACTGCAGTTTTGTATTGTGATGTAATTGGCATATATTATTATATCAGTTTCAGCTGTACAACAAATAATCAAATAATTCAACATTTGTATATACTGTATTGTAAAATGATTGCCACAAGCCTAGTGAACATCTATCACCACAAATAAGCTTTTTCCTCATGATAAGAACTTTCAAGATCTATTCTCTAAGCGGTGTTCAAATATACACTACAGTATTATTAGCTATAGTCCCAAGTTGTATATTGTACCCTCAGGATTTATTTTATAAGTAGAATTTTGTACTTTTGACCATTTTCATCCATTTTGCCCAACCAGCAATCTAACCAATCTAAGTCTGTCTCCTTATCTATCAGTTTGTCTTTTTGGTTTTTATTTAATTAATTTTTAAGATTTCACATATAAGTGAAGTACAGCATTTGTCTTTCTCTGACTTATTTCACTTAATGCCCTCAAGATATATCCATTTTATTGCAATTTGTAAGATTCCCTTTTTATCACTGAATAATAATCCATTGTATATTAAGTAACTGCAGCTTGTCAACAACAGAAAGTTCTGATTTTGTCCATTTTATCATTCCCATTCTTTTGCAACCAATGATATTTTTCTTCATGTCAATAACATTGAATTGTCTTCTATACTACTTAAAAATGTTCTCTGTCAGTCACTGCATTTGTGTAAAAATGTTCTGGAAACTATTTTAAAGCTGTGGTTGTCAATTTTGAATATTGATCAGAATGTAGGAATTTGACAACATTTAGAACTGATTTTCTTAAGTATCAGAATAAGGCTCAGAGTAAAAACTTTAATTATGAGTCTTGAGTACCTAAGTTTATAACTGAGGCATTCATACGAGTAGCCAAGGACATATAAAGCATTTTCTTTCAAGACCCCAAATCACAATTGCATTGCCATAGCTAGAAATGTATAGGCACAATAAAAAGACTTTTGTTATAGTAGATGTATTTTAGGTAAATTTGTGTCAAAGATAAAATTAAATTTCATACAGACTTTCTAAACTTCTGGATTTTGTTCCTGGCTCGTGTTCTATCAAGTAATCCACCTCGTTAACCGTCTCTGATTTACCTGAAACTACCACTAGAGGGTAGCACAACCGTACTTATGAGGTTCTCATATAACAATAACAATGCCATGAGACAAGAATGGGCCCATCTAGCAAGTTGCTACAGTGTTCCAAAGACAGGCGGTAGTGGCAGCAATCACTTTCAAGGGCTTGCCAAAAAACAAACCCAACAACAACAAACTTGCTTTAAATGTGACCTGAGAACTCTCCAGCAAAGAGGAAGAAGAGACATTCTTTCATGTAGGATAAAATGCCATTCATATATCTTTGTGTTTAGCTCTGTCGGAAAGAACAAATACACTAGAGAATTCATCGTTACAGTTTCAAGTAGTGAATAGATTAGTTGAATCCAATCCAATCAAGCGTTGAAGTCACCAGTACCTGTGTCATAGAAGTTAATCAAACTTAAGCAATAAAACTGAAAGAAGGCATGTGAATATCAAGCAAGGAAGTCAATAGGCAAGTTCAGGTTGTGAATCCAACCCATTTGTGGTCCCTAGCTACACGGAGGTTTTGGAAGTCTGAGTGTGGCATTCGGAATCATGAGTAAGTTGGTTCTGGTGGTTAGCAGCCCCAGTTCTTACAATCTACAAAATGTCTGACTAGTGTGCACCCTCAGTCAGCTGAGAATAATGAAAAAGTGTCTGGAATGGTAAAATCTGTCACCTGAGTGGGTACCACTGAGCATAAAATTAATTAATTAGAAAAATTATAAGGCATTAACAAGTTAATGTTACATTTAGGAAAATTCTATGTATGTGGTTTTTCTTTCCTTTTCTTTTTTTGCATTTGTAACATATAAAAGAATTTAGCATGTTACATAATCCAACAAACTCGGCTTTAAAATGTGTATCTCAATATTTAATTTTAGCTTTATGATTAAGTTAAAATATATACTGTAAGAAAGATTTGGTTTGTAAAGACTAACAGTATGTATATGAAAAATTAGGGTTGGCAAATACATGAGTTTGATGATTTCAACCTTCGATATGATTTTACACTTGGTAAGATTTAGTTTGCTATGATTTTTTGGCATTTAAGGTACTTGAAGAGAAAATAAAATATGCAGTAGTAATATATAAATGCAATTTACAGTGTTTAAATAGAAATTAATGACTAATGAATAAAATAAAATTATAAATTGAAATGAAAGTTTGAGGAAAATGTTAACAGTAACAAATTCTAAAACCCAAAGCATCAACAAGTGGTCTTTACTGTTTATGCAACTGTCCTTGGGGCTTGACTTTGCTAATCGCCAGTGTCTGTCTCCTGGTGCTGCCTTGGGGGCCCTCCTCACCCACTCCTCAGTGTCCAATCGTCAATGCATAGACATGACAGGAGCCTTACACATAAAAGATGTGAAGAATATCTAAAATATTTTCAATTTCAACAGAATTCTCAAAAATGTAAATTAACTGGTGATGATGTAAAGAGGCTTTAAAGATAGGATAAGACAACAGACTTCTGATCTAAATTTTGATGGTTTGTCTTCATCAGTTTATATTCTTATCCTGGACATAGTATATCCAAGAGAAGGCTATGACTATATCTAATGGTTATTATCCAAGAGAAGGCTATGACTATATCTAATGATTAATTGTTAAATGGTTATGGTATGTATGACCTAGTATATAAGCCATGTAATAATTTTACTAAAGTTTAAAATACATTAAAAAAGAACTCATGCCATAAATGTACACCTTGGTAGCAAATCACAAAGTAAACAAGGCTATAGCCATTATTCAGATCCAGGACTATTAACACTCGAGTGCCCCACAGGCCTGCCACATGCTCCGCCCAGTCATGCCAAGACTCCTCACCACAGAGAACCACATATTACCTGTTATTTTTTGTAACTTAATGTATATTAATAATTTCAAACAAGCCGTGTTCTTTCTTTTTATTTCTATTTTTTTAATTGTCAAATTTATTAGGGTGACATTGGTTAGTAAAAATTACATAGGTACTACAGTACTTTGTGTATGTGTTACAATATGTGTTCACCACCCAGAGTCAGCTTTCTTTCCATCACTATCTCTCTCTATATATATATAAGCTGTGTTCCTTTTGTAACAGATGTCTTTGGTCTAATATTTTTTGTGCATGAGATTTGGGCATGTTGATTTCTATAGCAGTATTTCTTTCACATTATGCCAATATATTATTGTGTTATGAGTATGTTTGTCTTTGGTTTAGCTAGCTACAGGTTTTGTTTTTTTGTATTTACATTGACAGTTTTTCAGGACTTCTTAAAACTTCACTTGATTTTTTGACTTTTTGGATAATTTTAGCTTTTATATTTTTATTTTTTAATTATTTCCTAGGGGAAGCCAGGATGGCTCAGTGGGTTAAGTGCTCACTTTGCAGCACCAGGGACCAAGGATCGAATCCCAGCTACCTTTTCACTGTGTGCCCATGTGGCCTTTCCTTAGTGGATTGAGAGAGAGAGCACACTCCGTGTCTCCTTACGAGGTTACTCATCTTTTGACCTCATTTAACCACACTTAATTCCTTAGAGGCTCTATCACCAAATATAGCCACACTGGGTTTAAGGCTTCAACATATGAATCTATAACACTCACACATAAAAACTTAGCAAAATTGGGGGAAGTCGGGATTGCTCAGTGGGTTAAGCACTCGCCTTATAGCCTCAGGGTCCAAGCATAGAGTCCCATCCCTGGACTGTGTGGACCCATATGCTGAACTGGGACGTGCTTCCCATGTGGGAGCCCAGGTTCAGCCCCCAGCTCGAGGGGTCATGCCTCCCACGCAGAAGTCCCCTGGCCCAGTTCCTGTCCCTGAAATGAAACCATGTCGAAAACTGAAGATGCACAACTATGGAGACTGCTCTGGGCCCACCCCCTTCTCTCTGTCTCTCTCTGTCAAAAACAATAAAATATATCTTAAAAAAAAACTTAGAGAGTAATGTGGTGTGGACTTGTACATCTGGAAACTACCTAATTGTTACCAACCAATGTCACCCCATTAAATGTAACAATAAAATATAATAATAATAAAAAAAAACTTAGAAAAATATAAGTATGTTTGTTAATTAAGTGGATTAGTGAAATCATAAGCTATACAAGATCAAGGGACTATCCTTTAATAAGTTTTTTACATATATTTGAATGAATATTAAATGAAAATTATTCAAAATGCTCCCAGTGTTATTTTTAATCACACAAACCACAAAATACTTTTTTTTTTTTGAGAGCAGGATGCACTTGTGGGAAAGAATTATTTACTTACGTTTCAGTTGGAATTATAAATGGAGTCATTCTATAATTCAAAAATGGACTTGAGATCTCAAGGAACTGTTCAGGCTTCTTTACTATTAATTCTAAACCAAAAACAGACAGGCAGTATGATGCACTTTTTTGTCATCTTCTAAGGTCATGTGCAGAACTTAACATTTAGTGCTGTACTAATCATGTGACTATTTACTCAGAAAAATTCAGGAACATCCTAGGATACATAAGAGTTTTTTTGAAAAGGCTTTGTAGATCATGTCAATGTGAGATTTTTTTAGCTTACTCCTCCTCACTTCTTTTTCAGATTTACAACATGAAACAATGAAGTATCGATGGAGAATGTTAGCCATGTATCCTGGAGTTATTATTTAGTATTTGCTGCTATTTCAAGTCCAGGAATGAATTTCTATAAAAGTCTTTTACTAAAAAAAAAAAAATCTCTCTCAGTTAAACTCTGCCACCGGTAGCTCAGGATGTGAAGAGGAAACATGGACTAGCACACAGAAATAGCAGTATAAGAACAGCAATGTAACAAGGGTCATGAGTAGAAAAGAAAGCAGTAGGTCAAGAAATGGCACGTGTCAGGGAAGCCGGGATGGCTCAGTGGGTTAAGCGCTCACTTTGCAGCGCCGGGGACTGGGGATCGAATCCTGGCCCCGGCCCGTGCGGAACCATATGCTGAACTGGGGAGCTCCCCCAGTTCAGTTCTCGCTCTGTCTCTGTATCTCTCTCTCTCCCTGTCAAAAATAAAATAAATAAATAAATATTAAAAAAAAAAAAAGAAATGGCACGTGGTTATTCCTAAAGGAGTAAGAAATTCTCAGTGGATGTGGGCCACTGCCCAGGCACTAACACGGTGCCACTGAAATTAAACATTAGGGGTGGTTATTTTCACAAAAACTCCTGCAACAGAGGGAAGAGTGCCCATTAAAGGACAAAAGTGAGGCTTTGTCACACGCACATACTTTTCTGCACCTGTTCTGTGGTAAGCTCCAAAATGATCTCTCTCTCCATTTCCTGAGAGGAAAGTCAGTTATGTGCTGAGCCTCAAGGCAGGACATCGCAATTATGGAATCCCACAAATCTTTAGATTTTCTTCCCGGTGTATGAAAGCAATTGCTCACATAGAATTACACAGTGATTGGTAGTGAACTCAGAACATACGTGTATGTCCAATATTTTTCCCTTCATTCATCAATTACTTGGTGAATAAACTGAATGAATGATTTTAAGTGAGGCTTTGTGAATTTAACTAAGATATTATACTTAAAAGTAAAATACTTTCTTTCTTTTTAAGTACCAAGCATTTTTTTTTTTTTTGGCATCATCAGCCCATCGCAGAAACACATGGGATGTAAAGAAATGACTAAAATAATCATGCAAGAGGTTGAGAGGCAAATAGGCCTAAATAGAAATTAAAAAAAAAAATTGACCATTTCTTCTTTCCATCCAAACCAGTTATTTCTTTAATCTTCATTCTTTTCTGGGGAAAAAACAAAACAAACAAAAAAACATTTTGTGCTAAAGAAATCTTTGTGATCAGCTCTATTGGCTCTATCAATGTAGGCAGAAAGCAAATGTGAGAAAAATTACATGGTTAACAGTTGTTTTTATTTTTAATGTGGAAAGTATGTTTGGAAGTAGGAGGCAAGGAATATATGCAAATATGTACGATACATTCCAATGTATGTGCCTACTGCTGTTTTATGATTGAGTGCTACTGAGACTTACATATTGCACTGTACTGAGATATGGTTCTCTTGTCACCTACAATGAAGAATCAGCAATGCGTGAACTGGTGGCAGGAGCCATGCCAAGCATCACCAGTAGGGATACAGCCATGGTGCATCATGGGACGAAAGGCTTGAGGCATATTTATACACTTCACAGCTATGCCTTCAATAAACTGGTATTAGGGATGTTTACTGTGGCATTGCCTTCATTATTCATTCAGGGGACAGGCTTGTGAGCACAGCCGACAAATGCAATAACCTTTAGCACATGATGTATTATTGTTGAATGAATATACTTAAACAATAATGAGGTATTAGAAAAGACAAAGGGAGAAAATGTGAAAGCAAGAAAACAAGCTCCAAAAAATGACCAAAAAAAAAAACCCCTGTTGTTATTACTATACATAATTTATATATTTACGGAATATATGAGAGCTGTCCAGAAAGTACTTAGCCATGTAATATGAAAAAATAAAGACATTTATGGATGGATGTTTCCTGGAAAGTCTCTCTCTCTCTCTCTCTATATATATATATATATACACACACACACACACACACACACACACACACACACATATATATCTAATAGTATAGTGTATATATATACACACACACATTCCATAGCATTCAGATTTTTATTATCCTTTATAAACTATAAATGCTAAAGTAGCTGTATCTATTGAAACATAAACAAATTACAAGTTACTCTGCTAGGCTGTAATTTTTAAAGTATTAGTGTTTCTTTTTCAAATCACATCTAATGTTTGTACGTGTACTTTAACACTGATTTTTCACTTATGGTCTCATCCATTTGTTCTTTTGCTATTATGGTCTCTCTTCCACTCACACTTGGTGCTCATGGCAAAGGGAAGTAAGAATGAAGAGTTGTAGAGAAAAATATTGAAAGAGTGAAGAATGAAGCATGGGTTGTGAGGAATTTAGAAATGAACGAAGAGAATAAGAACAAGGTAAATACAGTTCCCTTGCCCACTCTCAGTCCATGGGAATCTGTTTGTTTCTAAGACTAACTGCCACTCACTAAGTGGCTACATGACAATGTTAACACCAGAGGCAGTCAAGGGCAGAAATTCTATTCCTAGAGGAGTTCTAAATAGGAGTCAGTTAATTCAAAGATTGTGTCCTACAGAGAATCCTAGAAGAATTTCCATATTAGAAATTCACTCCAGTGGCTTAACATACGTTATTTAAGCTTCTACATTACATTTTTTACAAATCACTTTTACACCATCATAATAATCACCATGTCCTCATCCAAAGAATATATGGTGATGGAAGGAGAACTGACTCTGGGCGATGAATCCATAATGTAACACATAGATGAGGTTTTATAGAGTTGTACACCTGGAACCTATGTAATTTTTACTAACCAATATCACCCCAATCAATTCAACAATAAAAAAAAATGACCTTGATATATCTGGCCACTTTAAACATGAGCCAAACTGCTCTACTTCTGAGAATTGATCCTTTAAAGATATAAAATTTGAACATAAAATTAAATGAAGGCTTGCAATTTAATCTTGAATGGTTTGCCTTGGTACACATCTCTCATTGCAGATGAAATTATTAGAATTTCATGCAAAGAAGTGTTAGATTTTTCAGACGGTGTAAACCATACCTTGAGCTTCATCTGTTATAACAGTTTCTTTTTTTTGACGGAAGAGTTTCCAGGAAGGAACTGGGGTTGGTTTCGGTGGTGCAATAAGGGGACCAGACCGGGTCCTGGTCACCAGCACAGGATGGCTGCGGATGTGGGACAGGCCATATTCTCGGAGCTTCTCGGCAGAACTGGTCTACAAGGCAGAGGGCAGATTTAAATGGATTCTTGCAATGGCCTCATGCCTATAAAATCATACTTTTTTGCAAGTAATGAAAATACTGTCACCACTAGAGAGATGTAGTGGTAATAAAGAAAAAAATAACCACCCTTATTTCTACCTCTCTTTTTTTTTTAAGATTTATTTTTATTGTTTTTGACAGAGAGAGAGAGAAAGAGAGAGAGAGAGAGAGAGAGAGAGAGAGAGAGAGAGAGAGAGAGAGAGAGAGAGAAGAGGGAGGGCCCAGAACAGACTTCATAGTTGCACATCATTGGTTTTTCCACATAGTTTCATGACACAGGTGGGCACGGAGTTGCACAGGGCAGGAACTGGGTCAGGGTCTCACCCTGGTGAGAACTGAACTTGGGGCACTCCCCAGTTCAGCATATGGGTCCTCACGGGCTGGAGCCAGGATTTGATCCTCAGTCCCTAGGGCTGCAAAGTGAGTGCTTAAACCACTGAGCCATCCCAGCTTCTCCTCTACCTCTCTTAACATAGCACTATGACCATTTGCATTTCTTTCCATCTTCTAATGTTTCTGGGGCCTCATTTCCTTATTAACAAAATGAGAGGCTAGAATCATAAGGTACTCTTGAGTTCTAAAATGTAAGATTTCATGAGATTGTAAAAATCAACATACCAGTTTGGGTCTAAAATTAATCAAATTTTCTTTTAGGTCAAAACTTTGGGACAAGTCTTATATGTAAAGAGTGTGTGTGTGTGTGTGTGTGTGTGTGTGTGTAAGTGTTTATCACCAGCAATTGCTTCATAATGTTCAAAAATCCCGTGCACTTAGTGGGTCAGGTCAATGAAGTTAAGTGCTTGACTTGTCTACAGTTTACGACCTCATCCACAAATAGCAGTTCTGCCACAGGAAATCCCCATGGTCACTCCTGACAATGGAGCCATTCATAGAAGGACACAGGGTAGAGGCTGCTCTGTGTCATGACAAATCAAGTCATCTACTCAACTTTGGAACAATTCAGAATAATGCTTAGGCAGAACTTCAGTTATTGATTGATGGCTGAAATAATGTGGTAAGAAATCAAGAAGTATGTGAAAGTTAAAGGAATCGATGCCATAGTCAAATGCTGATGTTCCCAGTCTAAATGTGGAAACATTTAAAAAGTAAAATATTAACTATTTTAAAGTCTGTTTTACCAAAACCATTTTTCTTCCTAGTGATTTTGCAGCATTGATGTCTCTATGCAAATAGCAGTGCTTGTAAATGTATAAAGCTGACATTCGGACCAGAAATGGTCCAAGTTACTGACTGCCTCAGCTAGAACATGCCTCACTCTGTGACAATTGGTCTATAGTTCAATCTGTACTTCAGAGAAGTACAAGATAAGAAGGACTGTCTGTGAGATTGAACAGTTCTTCCTAAAACTAGGGATTAACCAATCATTGCAATGATTAATAATTGTAAGAAAGACTTAATTGGTGCACTGAGTCCAGATGAGCCATTTAAAAGTGTGTAAATATTCAAAATAAAGAGAGAATTTATTTTTTTTAATGACCTAATTAAAGTAGGTGAAATTGCCCTTTATCCCTTTTGTGGATGTTAGTAATTTACTGAAAAAAAAAAAATTCAGAAACTCTGGAATTATGCCTTAGAGTGACTTAAAAATTTTTTTTTCATAGATGTTCTAAGATTAAATCTTTTTTCTACAACTTGAACCCTGTCAAATGTTAGAGGTTTCTCAACACCTGAGAGCAATCCTTTTCATGAGAATTTATGGTAAAGTTTATTGATGCTATTTAATATAACAATGCTTCAGTTATAGTAACAAAAAGTATATTACTATAAAATTTACATTTAAATAATATTCAAAATAGATGTCAGACTTAAAGTAGTATTTATAAGCTGAATATTGTCAACATAGTTTACTATTCATAAAATGTGGTACATATCTCAAGTGCAACAAGTGTTGTACTCTATTTTTAATTTTTTGAGTTGCCAAGCATTAAAAAATATAGCAATTTAATCATTTTGAAAATGTAAGGTATTGTGTCAAATACTTAAGTATGGTATTAACGCCTACTGTATTTTTGAATAATCCACAAAAGTGGATTATTCATACCTGATTTAAGGTATGTAAGCCAATTTCTCATACCTTATTTCTTTTTCAATATATGGCATACCATTTCTTAATGATGAAAGGTAATGCTATTATAATAACAATATTTATAGCTTGATATAGAGAAATTTTGTTAACAAGATCTCAAGGTTTCTGATATTAGACTTAGAGACAGAGAAGAACCTTGAAGAGTGAAACATTCTGTAATATTGTATAGGAAGCCAGTAAATATTTTTAAGTAATTCATGTGTTAAGACTTAAATCTGAAGTTTCCTTGCCCATAAGACCCTTTTCTCTTTTATCCCTATTCTACATCAAACATTCTAAAAGTAAGGGTTTGAACAATCTTTTTTAGAACTCCCAGATCACCAACTTGAATACAACTAAAATCATATAGAATACCCAAGAGCAAGAAGATGGGAGAAACGTGGAATTATTCATTACACCATTTTCCTTCCCAAGTGTTGTTGTTTTTCTTGTATTCTAGACCAATTTATTACATAACTGTAAGGTATTGACTTTATTTTACATGTTGATATTGTTGTCTTTGGGGCTATAATATTTGTCAACATACTCCAGCTTACAAAATTCCATTAGAACATAACCCAAACCCTAAACCTAGCCCTAATAGTAACCCTAACCCTAACACTAGGCCTAAAAAATAAAAATAAAAAAAAAGAACATAATTTTCTTCTGTAGGTTTATCTTTAAAGCATTATATATCCATTATATTCTGATTTTTACCAGTGGAACTAGACCATCCTAGTAGCTAACGTAAAAGAATTAGTAGGTGAGTTAGGGAAATTAATACTGTAGTCAGTTCATTCCAGTCTTGAAGTTTATTTAATTACTATTACAGACATGGCAAATTCTTGAGCCTTGGGGCCCCTTAAGCCATTTTCAACTGCAATGAAGAATTTATAATATAGTATTCCTTGTGCCCTGAATCCCTCCTACATCTCAAGCTGCATTCAAGACTTCTCCTCTTGCAAGCTATGTATTCAACCTCTAGTAGTTCCCTAAACCCAGTGGTTTCTCCCTCATGTCCACATTTTCCTCTGCTTGTTAACATGTATCTTATATGTAGGCCTACCATGGTTGCATCTGTAGTGAGCATGTACAGACTTTATTTTCTTGTCATTATTCCCAAAACAATACAGTATAACAACGACTTACATAGCATTTACATTGGATTAGATATTATAGGTAATCCAGAGATTATTTATAGAAGAGGATGTGTGGAGGTTATATGCAAATCCTATGCCATTTTATTTAAGGGACTAGAGCATCTGCAGATTTTGGTATCTGTGGGGGCTCCTGAAACCAATCTCCTTCAAATACTAAGGGGTGAGTATATAATGTCTAACAATTGAGTTCACGAACTCAGCACCGAGCACTTAGTTTGACAGCACCATACAAACAACTCAGTAAGGTTTCATAACTTTGTTATATCGGTGTCTCACAGCTGTGTTCATGTCGACGTGTGGTAGTGTCTTGCTGAGTGGCATTCATTATTGTTGTTGCATGTTTTTGTGTGCCATTGCCAGAAAGTCAGAGCTTGAATTAGAGCAATGAACAAACATTAAGTTTCTTGTTAAACTTGACAAGAATGGAAGTGAAATCAGGGACATGTAAGTCCAAGTTTATGGGGATAATGCCATGAAGAAAAAGTCAGTGTACAAATGGATTAAAGGTTTTTCTGAGGGGAGAGAAAGTGTCATTGATGAAGAGCAATCAGGATGGCCAGTATGAGCAGAACTAACAAAAATATTGCAAAAATTTTTCGAATTGTGCATCAAAATTATCAGCTGACTGTGAGAAATAGAGCAGACCAGGTAAACTTCAATAAAGAAGCAGTTTGAAAAATCTTCATTGAAAATCTTGGCATGAGAAAGAAATGGCCCCAAAGGAGCTCACCAATGAACAAATGTAAAGGAAAGTCAAAGTTTGTCAAGACCTTTTAAAGAGGCAAGACAATGTTTTGGTCTATGTTATCACTGGTGATGAAACTTGGGTGTATCGATACAACCCTGAAACAAAGCATCAAAATGCAAAATGGAAGTCAGCCAATTCTCCATGACTAAAAATGTTCTGTCAGTCCAAATCAAGAGTCCAAATGATGTTGGTCACCTCTTTTGATAGCAGAGGGATTGTTCATTATAAATTTGACTAACTGGACAAACAGTCATCCAAGTTGACTATTTAGAAGTACTGGAAAGGCTGCATTAAAAAGTTATACAAAAATGACCTGAACTTTTCACCAACTCATGGCTCTTGCATCATGACAATGCACCAGCTAACACGGCATTTTCTGATGGAGTTTTTAGCCAGTCAACAAATAACTGTATTGGAACACCCTCCCTACTCACCGGATCTGGCCCCCCAATGACTTGTTCTTTACTCGAAGATAAAGGAAATATTGAAAGAAAGAGATTTTGATCACGTTCAGAACATCAGGGGTAATACAACGATGGCTGATATGGCCATTCCAGAAAAAGAGTTCCAAAATTGCTTTGAAGGGTGGACTAGGCACTGGCATTGGTACATAGCTTCCAAGGGGTGTACTTTGAAGGTGACTATAGTGATATTCAGTAGTGAGGTATGTAGCACTTTTTCTAGGAGGAGTTTGCAAACTTAATTGTCAGATCTTGTATATAACTGCACTATCTAGTCTTATATTTTAATGTAGTGATGTCAGAACATATGGAATTCTAGAAGTAAAGTATTATATATCTAAACTCTCACAGAGGGTTAGAATTAAATAAGCTCCAAATGCAATAGGTTATTTGTGAATTGAAGAGTAATCTGGTGGTCTTTACCCTTTATAAGGGAAGGATAAAAATGATTTTTATGTCCAAGAACAAAAGATAACTTTAAAAAGTATGGGAAATCCACACATCCAATGCAACTACTAATTATTATGTTGTAAAATATTTAACATCATGGAAAAACGTTAATAATCTAAAGTCAAGTGAAAAAAACTGGTTTCCAAACAGAACATAAAATTTAATTCCAGTGTGCAAAAAATGGGTGCTATATATCAGGGGTTGCCAACTTTTCTGTATATAAGATATACTTTTTATCTTAAAAGTGTGTCACGATCGACTTGTTGTCATAGTTGTAGTCTAAGGGGGAAAAAGGGGTGTGATATGCATACTATGTTTATACACTGTATTTCAGTATAAGGTACATTCCAGCGAGGTATGGGTAGATAAGTAAAATATATGTTCAAAACTATTTTTTATTTTTTAAATCACTTATTCAGTTTTTGAGATATAGGCTCATGAAGAAAATAAATTTCCAGACCCAACTTTTGATAGCAGCATTCCGTACATGCGGTACCTAAAAAGTTCGATTTTCCGACACTTTTTCAAGATAGATTTTTACTAACTTAAAATGCAATTTAATTTTTTTATCAACTGCAATGTATAAGTTGTTGTACTATTTGTTCGTAAATATGAAAAAGTTGTTATAAAAATGCACAGTATGGCTGAAAATTTGATTTCAATATTTCACTTTTGCGTTTTTTTGGGGGCCAGGAAAATTTATCATGAAAGAATAATATGACTTACTTTTTGCTAATCTATCAATAGCTCACTGAGTACACCTCGTACTGAAATATAGATATACGGCTTATCTACCTACGTAAAAAACAACAACAATAATTATTTAAAGGGCCAAAAAACTCACGTCCAGGGGAATTAAAAGAACATGGATAA
>PVKE010040216.1:0-14684 GCA_004027555.1 Craseonycteris thonglongyai
ACAATTAGGGGAAGGTTGCTATTGGCATCTAAGGAGTAGAGGTCAGAGACACTTCTAAATATCCTAACATCCCTCCCGCATAACACACAACACAGCAAAGAATTATTTAGTGTGAACAAAACAAGAAGGCATACTAAGGTAATATAAAGATATTGAAGTAAAGGGATGACCCCACAAAGACTTCATTCATCTTGACTTCAATTCAGAAATTATGTGTCCTGTGCTCTGTATTCAAGCATACTTCATTGAGCCCCAAGTCACTGGCGGATCCTCTCTGGGCATCATTGGCATCTTTATCCCCCTAGTTATCTCAGAATCAGAATGTGAAAGATGCAACAGATTGTGTTAAGAGCCCGTGGGAGAAGATGCCTACCAGACCTGCCACATCCTCTGAGACAGTGTGGTACATTCAGAAGAGAGAGCTGTACCACAAAACTGGGCTGGAACTCCAGCGCTACCACTTTTTAGCTGAGCAGACTTCAGCAAATCACTGAAAGTTTCTAAGCCATCATTTTGAGAAATGGGGATGATGATTTTCAAGGTTGCTATGAAGGTAAAAAAATAAAAGTATAGGGATGCCAGGATAGCTCAGCAGGTTGAGTGCTTGCCTAGCAGCCATGAGGTCCAGGGATTGAATCCTGGTTTTAGCTCATGCAGACCCATATGCTGAACTGGAAGACACCTCCCATATGTAAGTCCCCCAGTTTGGTTTACCTTGCACAGCCCCACATATGTGGAATGAAACTATGTCAGAACTGATGATGTACAACTGTGGAGACTGTTCTGGGCTCTCCCCCTTCTCTCTATCCCTCTGTCTCTGTCTCTCTCTCTCTCTCTCTCAATAAAATAAATCTCAATAAATAAAGTGTCTGGTAGATATTGCATATTTGTAAAACAAAAATAAGGCAGCTAGGACTGTTTCATTTTACTCTGACTTCAAAACGCTCTTTTAAACACACTGGTACCTGTATTTATACCACAGTAAGCATTGGCTCTTTTAAAATGTATATAGATTTAGCCCAAGTCAGGGTAGTTGATTGTATTAGTATTCAAAGTACTGCCCCTTCTCAAAGGAGGGTCAAAAATCCCACCTCACTTATGTGACAGGGTATCAAGCAGTGTGAAAGTGGAAAGGATGAATCACCTCCCAAGGTCTGCCATGTTGTATTCTCTTTGTCACATGACAGGCAATGACTGTCCCGGAGAGATACAGTTTCTTCAACATAAGGTTTGTAATGAACTCAGTTATGAAGCCTTACTCAGTACATAAGACATGCACTGCAAGTGAGAAATAAACCATCGTAAGCACCTAGGATTGCTATTTTGAAAAATATAAGTGTTGTAGATGCCCCTTTTCCCTACTCTATTAAAAAAAAAAAATTATTTTCCTCTCTGCCAACTGATTATGCAGCCACGTTGTTTGAAAGCTTGCATAATTTGCATTAGCATGCTTAAGATCTCAGGTGACTATGCCTTTGAGGCCAGCATGCTAACCCCAGTGGGCCGATTTGATATTCTTCCCAATATCTGACCCTTTTTTCCTTGTTAATTACAGGCAGGCTTCCCTGGTCTGGCCCTGGATCTGCACCTGTTTCCCGTCTTTGAGCAGCTGCTAATTAGGCTGAAAATGGTGGGGCTGGCCAGTGCAGGCCACACATGCCTCATCAGGCTATTGATCAGGCTGACATACCACACGTGCAGTAACAGTGTCTGCACAACCCAATTCCAAAATAAAAGTCATTCCTCGAGTTGCAGTCCAAGCATACTCCAGACTCCACATCAAATACTAAAACATGCGAAGAAACACTGTAGTTTTAAAATAAAATTTTCTTCAAAATGCCTATTATGAACCTAAGTACTATTTACTTCTCCTTTAATTCTCTTAATTTGAAGTAGAAAAAAAATTTTCTAAGTAGCAGATAATGTATATTTCTGTGGAAACAATTTAGAAGGTCGGTTGTATGGATCTGAATTGGATATATGTAAACTATCTAAGCAAAATCCACATTCTGAATTCCCATTTGGCCTTGTGGATAACAGTTATATAAAATTTCACACTTCATCACGAGATATGGTGTGGATAACTATGAACATCTAGAACACTGATTTTCAAAGGGGACTTTACAGTGATCTATAGATAGTTTTGAAATGGGGAAGGGTTAGGCTTGTCACAATGATTAAGCAATGCTACTGACCATTAATGAGTGGGTACATGTGTTCACACAATGGTAAGTTGTCCAACATCTGTTACAAACCACAAATAAAGGACAAGTTTAAAATACATTTTATACATATGTGTATCTAGAACATAATTCCACTTCATTAAAAATATTTTTGCTTTTTCCATGTTCTGTGCCCTTCGATAGATGACTGCATAAAGAAGATGTGGTACATTTACACAATGGAATACTACTCAGCGATAAGAAATGATGAAATACAGTCATTTGTGACAACATGGATGGACCTAGAGACCATCTTATTAAGCAAAATAAGTCAGACTGAAAGAATCAGGAAATATATGACCTCTTATAGGTGGAATATAAAACTGAAAGTAACAAAGACACAGAGACCCATGGACACACTCAATAGCTTGGTGATTGCCTGAGGGAAGGGGAGGAGGGGGGAGGGAGAGAGGGAGGGGAGGCGGGAGAGGGCACCAGCATTATGGACACACTCAATGGTTTCCTCAAACTACAGCCTGCAGGGCCACATGCAGCCCGCCGAAAACATTTATCCGGCCTGCCAGGTGTTTTTGACACCGCTGCCTGTCCTGCTTAGCAGCTGACTCGTCCCGGGCCCGCAGTCCGGCCCTCTAACAGTCTGAGGGACAGCGAACTGTCCCCCTGTTTAAAAAGTTTGAGGACACCTGGGCAAACTTTAGTGGTTACCTGGAGAGGGGGGGCGGAGGGAGAGGGAGAGTTGTGGGGGGAGGTGGGAGTGAGCACCAAACATATGGTGATGGAAGGGGAGTTGATTCTGGGTGGTGGACACGTAATGCGATGCATGGGCGATGTGATGTGAACTTGTACATCCGGAAACTATCTAATTGTTACCAATCAATGTCACCCCATTAAATTTAACAATAATAAAAAATAAAAAAAATATATATATATATATTTGCAACTTTAATACACTGAAACTTAATATCCTAAAATTTCCAAGAATGCAAATTCAGGGAAGATTAGACAATTTGGGTTTGAAATTTTTTGAGTTATTATGGTTTTGTGCTTCTATTGACTCTTTTTAATTACTTGTGTAGTTAAGGTATATTATCTATGATTTTCATTCAAGGATCATAAAGTAAATATTACACAACATTTATTATGAAAATGGAAAGTTGGTTTGATAGAGTGAGAGTCACTATTCTCATACGATAATCCTGGGCACAGTTTTTATTTGTATATGCTTTGGGTATTGACTTTGTATGTGCCTGGATACAATAGATATTAAATAATTTATTTCTTGCTTCGACTCCTGACATTGTCACACATTCTAGTGTTGTCTATGACCTAAGCACATTGCCCAGTAGAGCTGCCCCCAACAGTCTAAATGCAGAGAAGCTTCTGACATCCCAGAAATGAGTCACAGTACCTTTCAAGTTTGGGATAAAACTCAGGCTCTCTTTGTAAACACTGAAAGGCCAAAAGAGAAAGAACACTTATCTAAAGTGCTATAAAGATCTGTTATTCTTTTTTTTTTTGGAAAAAACATTTATTTTATTTTATTTATTTATTTATTTATTTTAAAGATTTATTTTATGGATTTTTTTTATTGTTAAATTTATTGGGGTGACATTGATTGGTAACAATTAGACGGTTTCCAGATGTACAAGTCCACATCACATCAGCCATGCATCGCATTACATGCCCACCACCCAGAATCAGCTCCCCTTCCATCACCATATGTCTGGTGCCCACTCCCCCCTCCCCCCACAACTCTCGCTGCCCCCTCCTCCTCCCTCTCCAGGTAACCACCAAACTATTGAGTGTGTCCATAATGCTGGTGCCCCCTCCAGCCTCCCCTCCCACTCTCCCTTCCCCCTCCTCCCCTTCCCTCAGGCAATCACCAAGCTATTGAGTGTGTCCATATGTCTCTGTGTCTTTGTTACTTTCAGTTTTATATTCCACCTATAAGTGAGGTCATTTGTTTCCGGATTCTTTCAGTCTGACTTATTTTACTTAATAAGATGGTCTCTAGGTCCATCCATGTTGTCACAAATGACTGTATTTCATCATTTCTTATCGCTGAGTAGTATTCCATTGTGTAAATGTACCACATCTCCTTTATCCAGTCATCTATCGAAGGGCATTTTGGTTGTTTCCATGTTCTGGCCTCTGTGAACAGTGCTGCGATGAACATGCGGGTACAAACATCTTTAAAGATTAAGGTTTTCAGTTTTTTTGGGTAGATGCCCAGTAGAGGGATGGCTGGGTCATATGGTAATTCCATTCGTAATTTTTTGAGGAATCTCCATACAGCCTTCCATAGTGGTTGTACCAGTTTGCATTCCCACCAGCAGTGTATGAGGGTTCCTTTTTCTCCACAGCCTCTCCAGCACTCGTTATTCCTTGTCTTGTTGATTATAGCCATTCTAACAGGTGTAAGATGGTATCTCATTGTGCTTTTTATTTTGCATCTCCCTAATTGCTAGTGAAGTGGAGCATTTTTTCATATATCTGTTGGCCATATGTATGTCTTCATGAAAGAAGTGTCTGTTAAGGTCATCTGCCCATTTTTTAATTGGATTGCTTGTTTTTTTCTTGTTGAGTTGTACAAGTTCTTTGTATATTTTTGACATTAGCCCCTTATCAGAGGCATTGTTTGCAAATATTTTTTCCCAGTTGGTTGGTTACTTCTTTGCTTTGTTGATGGTTTCCTTTGCAGCACAAAAGCTTTTTAACTTGATAAGGTCCCATTTGTTTATTCATGCTTTTACTTCCCTTGCCATTGAGGTCAGATTCATAAAGTCCTCCCTGAACTCCAGGTTTATAAGTTTAGTGCCAATGTTTTCTTCTATGCAGTTTATTGTTTCCTTTCTTATATGGAGGTCTTTAATCTATTTTGAGTTAATTTTGGTATACAGTTGGAGATCGCAGTTCACATTCAGCCTTTTGCATGTGGTTTTCCAATTTTCCCAGCACCATTACTGAAGAGGCTTTCTTTTCCCCACTGTATATTTTTTGATCCTTTATCAAAAATAATCTGTCCATAAATTTGTGGGTTTATTTCTGGGTTTTCGATTCTGTTCCATTGGTCCGTGTGCCTGTTTTTCTGCCAGTACCAAGCTGTTTTGATTACTGAGGCTTTGTAGTACAGATAAAAGTCAGGCAGTGAGATACCCCCAGCTTTATCCTTTTTTCTTAGGATAGCTTTTGCGATTCATGGTCTTTTGTGGTTCCATACAAATTTGATGATTTTTAAATCTATTTCTTGAAAGAATGACTGTGGTATTTTGATGGGAATGGCACTGAATCTGTGTATTGCTTTGGGGAGTATGGCCATTTTAACTATGTTGATTCTTCCAATCCATGAACATGGAATGTCTTTCCATTTCTTTGTGTCCTCTTTAATTTCTTTTAAGAATGTCTTATAGTTTTCAGTGTATAAGTCCTTCACATTCTTTGTTAGATTTATTCCTAGGTATTTCATTTTTTTTGTTTGCAATGGCAAAGGGAATGGATCTTCTCATCTCTCTTTGTGAATTTCATTGTTGGCATACAAAAACGCACTTGATTTGGGGACATTGATTTTGTAGCCTGCGGCTTTACTGTATTTGTCTACTATTTGTAATAGATTTCTGATAGAGTCTTAAGAGTTTTCTATATACAGGATCATGTCATCTGCAAAGAGTGACAGTTTAAGTTCTTCTTTCCCGATTTTAATACCTTTTATTTCTTTCTCTTGTCTAATTGCTCTGGCTAGAAGTTCCAGAACTATGTTGAACAGCAGTGGTGACCGGGGAAATCCCTGTCTTCTTCCTGATTTTAGGAAAATAGGCTTCAGCTTTTCCCCATTCAGTATAATATTTGCTGAGGGTTTGTCGTATATGGCCTTTATTATGTTGAGGTACTTTCCTTTAATTCCCATTTTATTCAGTGTTTATATCATAAATGGGTGTTGTATCATGTCGAATGCTTTTTCTGCATCAATTGAGATAATCATGTGGTTTTTATCCTTTGTTTGGTTTATGTGCTGGATTACATTGATTGATTTGCGTATGTTGAACCATCCTTGTACCCCTGGGATGAATCGCACGTGGTCATGGTGAATAATCTTTTTAATGCATTGTTGTATTCTGTTAGCTAAAATCTTATTTAAGATTTTTGCATCAGTGTTCATCAGTGAGATTGGCCTATAGTTTTCCTTTTTGGTATTGTCTTTCCCAGGTTTTGGTATTAAGGTGATATTAGCTTCATAGAAAGAGTTGAGTAATACTGCCTCCATTTGAATTCTCTGGAGTGGTTTGAGGAGGATGGGTGTTAGTTCTTCTTTGAATGACTGGTAGAATTTATTGGTAAAGCCATCTGGTCCAGGCCTTTTGCCTTTGGGCAATTTTTGGATAATTGTTTCAAGTTCTATACTGTTGATTGGTCTATTTAGGTTATCCAAATCTTCTTGGTTCAGTTTAGGTAAACTATATGTTTCTAGAAATTTGTCAGTTTCCTCTAGGTTGTCAAATTTGTTGGCATAGAGTCTTTCATAATAATCTCTTATGATTGTATTTCTGCAGCATCAGTTGTAATTTCTCCCCTATCATCCCGTATTCTGGAAATATAAGATTTTTCTCTGTCCTTCGGTGAGCCTAGCCAGTGGTTTGTCGATTTTATTGATTTTTTCAAAGAACCAGCTCTTTGTGGTGTTAATTTTATCTATTGTTTTTCTGTTCTGAATTTCATTAAGGTCTACTTTAATTTTTATTAATTCTTTTCTTCTGCTGGTTTTGGGGGACCTCTATTCTTCTTTTTCTAACTCTATGAGATGAGATGTGAGGGTGTTTACTTGTAGTTTTTCTTGTTTCTTGAGATAGGCCTGTAAGGATATAAATTTCCCTCTTAATACTGCTTTTGCTGTGTCCCAGAAATCTTGGTACACCGTGTTTTCATTGTCATTCATTTCTACAATTTTTTAATCTCTTGTTTTATTTCCTTATTGACCCAGTCACTTTTTAATAAAATGTTGTTCAATCTCCACATATATGTGTTTCTCTCTGCACTTGATCTTTTGCAATTGATCTCTAGTTTTAATGTTTTGTGGTCTGAGAATACACTTGGTATGATTTGGATGCCCTTAAATTTGGTGAGGTTGGATTTAAGTCTCAGGATATGGTCTATCCTTGAAAATGTTTCATGTGCACTTTGGTAAAATTTGTTGTAGGATGAAATGACCTGTAAATGTCAATTATGTCCATTTCCTACAATGTATCATTTAAAGCTGCAATCTCCTTATTTATTTTCTGCTTGGATGATCTGTCCAATGTTGTCAGGGGGTTGTTTAGATCCCCTACTATAATTGTATTTTTGTCAAATTCTCCTTTTAGATCTGTTAATAGTTGCTTTATAAATTTTGGTGCTTCCTGGTTGGGGGCATATATATTGATGAGTGTCACGTTTTCTTGTTGTATTGTCCCTTTTATCAAGATGTAATGTCCATCTTTATGTCTTATTATTTTTTTTATCTTGATGTCTTTTTCATCAGGAATCAGTATGACCACTTCAGCTTTTCTCTGACTGCCATTTGCCTGGAGTATTGTTTTACATCCTTTTACCCTGAGTCTATGTTTGTTCTTGTGGATGAGGCGTGTCTCTTGTAGGCAGCATATGGTTGGATTTTGTTTTTTAATCCAGTCTCTTACCCTGTGCCTCTTTATTGGTGAATTCAATCTATTTACATTCATGGTGATGATTGATATATGAAGATATCCTGTATCCATTTTTCCTTTTCTTTTTATTTTTTTGTTGTCCCAACTTTTCTCCATTTATTTTAATTTCTTGATTCAGGCAGAATAGCCTCCTTCAGTATTTCTTGGAGTGCCGGTTTTGAGCTGGAGAATTCCCTCAGCTTCTGTATATCTGAAAAGGCCTTAATTCCTTCTTCATACCTAAAGGTTAATTTTGCTGGGTAGTTAATTCTTGGTTGGAAATTTCTCTCTTTTATTATTTTGAAGATTGGGGTCCACTCCCTCGTGGCTTGCAGAGTTTCTGCTGATAAGTCTGGTGACAGCCTGATAGGTTTTCCTTTGAAAGTTATATTTTGTTTTTCCCTGGCAGCCTTGAAAGTTCTTTCTTTAGCTTTGGTTTTAGTTATCTTCACAACAATGTGCCTTGGAGAAGATCTTCTAGGGTCTAGGTACTTGGGGCTCCTGATTTCCTCTTGGATTTGAGACAATAATTCTTTCCACAGGTTAGGAAAATTTTCATCCACTATTTGGTTTAGTAGACTCTGAGAAGATTTCATCTCACTTCCTTCTGGTACCCGTATTATTCTAATATTGTTCTTTCTGAGGGAGTCAGAGAGTTCTTGTAGGGCTCTTTCATTTCTCTTGATTTTCCTTTCCCTTTCTTCTTCCCTCTGTGACATTTCCATGTTTGTATCTTCAATTTCACTCATCCTTTCCTCTAGCTGGTCAGCCCTGTTTTCTGTGCTGGTCAGTTCTTTTTTCAGCTCTCCCATGATGCCTTTCATTTCAAGGAGTTCCTTTTGGTTCTGCTCTAGCTTCTCAATTTTATTGGTAAAGTACTCATTTTGCTCAGAAAATTTCTTGTTGAGGTCATTTAACTGTGTCTGGGTACTTTGCCAGCACTGACTGAGCTCTCTGAATGTCTTGATTAATGCAACCCTGAATTCTGTTTCACTTAGATTTGATTCCAAGTGTGCAAGCTCCTTTACTAAAGAATGTTCCTGATCTTTTGGAGGGGCTTTGGATTCTGAGGTGTGCATTGTGTTTGATGAGGTTCTTTTTTGCTTTAGGCATGAGTATGTTTTCCCTCTGGGGGGTTGCCTATAAGATGGGCTTCTCTTTATTTTTTTTCTTTTGCGCTCATTTGTGGGAGTAGGAGATTTTGGGAGAGGGTTTGGGGGAAGCAGACAGCTTCTGTGCCCTGGGGCACTTCAGGTTGCTGTCTTAGCTGTTAGAAAGCAGGGTAGTAAAGGTGTGGCTGGGGTGGGGGGTCATGTGAGTAGGAGCTAGGGCAGGCCTGAGACACAATAGCAGACTCCTCTTTCAGCAGGGGGGCTGGTGGTTCAGTGCAAGTGGGGCACAGGAGCTCCGGGTCTTTCTCACCTCTGCTTGGCTGCTTTTCCTTTAATTGCGTCTATGAGCTGCGCCTGCAGGGCAGCAGCGCAGATGGGCTGGGGCTTGGCAGTAACCTGGTTGGCCACACAGGAGGGGGCGCAGCCGCAACCCGGTCAGAGGCACACCCAAAGCCAGGTTGTCCATGCGGGCATTGGCACCGGCACCATAGCAGCCCAGTTGCGCGTGCAGTCAGCAGCGCCACAGGGGCCTGGTGGGTGGGGCACCGAAAGCCCTGGGTGCTCAGGCCACAGCTCGGCCCACAGCCGCTCTAGGCCCGTGGCTCTGCTGAGACCACCGGATTCACTCTAAGCACGTTTAATGAAGCTGTGTTCATTCAAGCCCTAGCCCTCACTCCAAGAGCCCTGTCTTCAGAAGTCGCTCCCTCACAGTCAATCTCCTCCGTAAATCAGGGGTGCTGAGCTGTTGTGGGCTGGTGCCCTGCTCTCACCCCACCAACCGGGAAGTGCAGCCGCCCTGCTCCACAGTCCCTGTTCCACTTTTGGCTCCATGATCTGATTAGGGCACCGCGTGCTGTCCCTTGAATTTGGATGTAAAATTGTCCACAGTCTTGTGGGGCTTCCACACTCCCTAGGTCTCGGCTTCCAGCCCGCCCTCGATTTAACTCCACTTTGACCGTAATCTAAGGTGACAAGACGTCCCGCTTTTTAACAATTTGTCCCGCGTCCCGGGGTGTTTTAAAAAAGTCCCGATTTTTGGAAAGAATGCACGACAAGCTAGGGAAAGGCAGGAGATAGACCAAATTTTTAATCAAGAACCCCCTCCCCCCTCCACCCCCCACCCCTCCCACCCCTGGTCAATGGTGTCCCACTTTACCAATGTTAAAATCTGGTCACCTTACCATAGTCCCCCAATTCCCCTTTGTTTTTGCCAGCCCCAGGCCACGCTCCAAGTCCCTGTCCCCGAACCGCTGCTTCCCCTTTTCTCTTCCGCTCTCCCCTTTTTCCTCTAACCTTTGAGTGTTGTTCTGCATTGTGTGGTTCTCTTAGTTGAGGGTGCTTCTCAGGGTTTCCCCCGTGGATTCCCCCTCTGTTCACAAGTCCCTTCCCAGGCAGTTATTGGTGTTCTCCTCTCCTGCGGCCATCTTTTCTCCTAGATCTGTTATTCATGACCCTGCCTGAGATCTTCAGTCTTAAGGCTACATGATTTGTTACTTTGTCCTTTCAAACAAAAAAGAGACTTGGTAGAAAATTATAATTTCACCTTTTTTCAATCCACTTCCAAGTCTTAACAGTTGGAAAAATTGTAGAATTAAGCATAAGAATCTCCCTCTCACTTACAAATTAGAATTTTATTAAATTTCCTATAAAAGCACTCTCATGGTTAACCTTAGTTATAGTAGTAAGATGGCTTCTCTAGTAAATTCTCCTTTCATATTCAGAATTGTGAATGATCTGATAATTGTGGATGTGAATTGTTTAAATTGGCATATAAACAACTTAGAGTTATTTTAGATGAAAGTGTCCTATTGCCCCATGACAGACTTATGAAATGACAGTAAAAAATTAGGTATCAACTAAAAGCTGACATATTTGCAAATACAAGGGAAATGCAGCTCAAACACTATTCCAAGGATCCATTTTCTCTGCTTAGCCTCCTGTAGTATGAGTCCATCATTGGTTCTATGTGGTGATTACCCAAGAATCTTCAGGCGCTCCCTCTTGTAAAAGCAAAATGGGGGGGGGGGACCTGGGATGGCCTAGTGGGTTAAGCACTCGCTTTGCAGTCTTGGGGACCAGGGATCAAATCTTGGTCCTGGCCTGTGTGAACCCATATGCTGGACTGAGGTGTGCTTCCCATGTGGGAGGCCCCCAATTCAGTTCTTGCCCCCTGGCTAGGTCCCTGGCTCGAGGGGACATGCCTCCCATGTGGGAGCCCTCCAGCCAGGTTTCTGCCCTGCACAACCTCTGCCCACCTGTGTGGAACAAAACCATGTCAAAAGCTGATGACATACAACTATGGAGATTACTCTGGGACCTCCCCCTTTTCTCTGTCTCTCTCTGGGAGGGTAGTTCCCAAAGGAAATTTTTTCCAAACTAGGTTGTATGGATGCTGGCTGACAAAACCAGCAGATATTCATAGCAATGACTCTCCCCTAATTGGACTAATTGTTGTTGTTGTTTCATGTTTTAATAAAAACTTGAAAACATAAAAAAAAGTATATAATTCACTCTCCAAAAACAGAAACACATTTCTACATTTCAAATAATAGCAAGCTCTAATTCTTTTTGCAATGTATATGCATAGTAAATTCAAAGCATTTCTATATATATATATATATTTTACTTTTATAACCAAAACATAATTAACAGTGATTCATGGGAATATTTTTCTTCAAGTACACTGGACTAAATTAGTTTTGTGTAACATATCTCACATTTTTCACCTATTTTTGAAATCTCCTTGTGAAATCAAATTATAATAAATATTTCAGAATCTCTCTTCCTTACAATTTAAATAAAAATTCTTGTTACAAAGCCACATTTGGGAAAAGACAATTGATCTTCATAAAAAGAAATAATTAAAATGTTGTATACTCTAAACAAAAACAAACATATTGAAGAATTCGTGCATACAAAATTCATAAAGACTTATTGGTTATCTTTTTCTCTAGGGAAGAGTGGGCCTTCAAAATCTATACTGAATGTCTTCTTATTGCTATTCTAGTTCATCTTGAATTTATAATTGGTACAGAGAATATACTCATAAATACCATCTCCTTCAGTGTTCTGAGCTTCACCCCATCTTTTCCACTATCCTTACCTTCTTATCCCCTTTGGAGAATGCAGAACTAAATCCCGTCTCTCCATCCAGAGAAATTGTCCTAAGTCTGTCAACTCACACCAAATATGCTTATTGGGAAATTATATTCTGTTACTCCATAGCTTTGAAGGCTCTGAGGCAGCCCAGCTACAATCACTTGTTAGGCTTCCTAACACTCTACTTAGCCACCTATGAGAGAAACTGTGTGATATTATTGTTTGCCCTCCATTTCCTCATCCTAGATATATGTTCTGTCTTTGAGTCTTGTTACTTACTCTATGTCTCTTACATCTCTAACTATGCTACCCCACCTTGGTACAATGGCCTCCTAACTAGTCCTCCTGCAAATAGGCTTCACCTCTAGCATTACCACTACACAGTACCTTTCCCATTTTGTCTAGAGTTAAATCTGTAAAGTACAAATGTAAGAATAATAATCCGCCATATTAAATCCTTCCAGAGCATGGCAAAGCTGGAGGATACAGCTCAAAACTCCTGTCCATTTTCATCTACCACCATTACTACTCCCCTTCCTCTTCCAAGGAGACAAAAAATTAATTTGTAGCATTTTACAACTACACATAGTTTCTTCCACAAAGCCACTACTTGATATACCTTTTTGTCTTTGTCATTTCTTTTTTCTGCAAGCCCTCAACCTACAATCTCACTCCTACTTCACTACATAGGTCAAGGTGACAAAATAGGCACAGCTAGGGGAAGCTGGGATGGCTTAATAGGTTGAGCACTCACCTTGCAGCCCCAGGGTCAGAGGACCAAGTCTCAGCCCAGCCTGTGTGAATCTATATGCTGAACTGGGGTGTGACCCCATGAGAGAGGCTCCAGGCCCAGCTCCCACCCTGTGCAACCCTGTGCCCACCTGTGTGGAATGAAACTATGTTGAAAATTAAAGATATGCAACTATGGAGGCTTCTCTGGGCTCTCCTCCTTCTCTCTGTTTGTCTTTTTCTCTATAAAAACAATAAAATAAAATTTTAAAATATAAGCACAACTTTCCTTGACTACTACAGGCAGATTCCAGACTTTCTTCTTTGTATATTTTTATGTTGTACTAGTTATGAGATTGTGTTGTATTTCTTACTTCGGTTATCAATTTTTTAGTGAGTAAAAACCTGAAAGAATAGCCTGTCTTTTTTCTTTATTTCTTATTTTTTTTAATGTATTCTTAGAACACAGCACTAAAACTGCAATGTAAACACTAAAAAAAAAAAGCTCTTGGAATGGATGAATGGCTGGATAGATGAATAATGCACCAAATACAAATCCTTCTATCTAGTTTTGAAGTCACTCCAAAAACTACTCCCATCTTAACCACCATGTCTTGTTTTAAAAGTATTAGCTTTCCCAATACATGCACCTCTACTTAGTGAGAAAAGCTACAATTCACCTTATTATTAATTTCTATTAAGTTACTTTATTATACTTAATTTAATGTTATGGCTTATGATATCTATTTTATATACAGGCTTATGGTGATCTTCTAGCTTGCGATGCCCAATGTCCCTAAGTCTGACCCAACATTTAAAATAACTACTCAGGCCTTAAATTAGTGTTATCTCCTATACAAAGTCATTGCTACCTACCAAATCCTGTGCAGTCGCTTTCTTTTAGAAGTAACCAGTCTTAACAGAACAGATCAATGACACCAATAATTAAGTTACACAACAGAAATTATAGGTCAAGATTATTTTTCCTTCTCCCTGATGCAGTCATTTATTGCAATGATATTATCTTTCTTCCTGAATACCACATGACTCTCTGCATGACTTTAATGCATGTATCTATTATACTATAATGATAATTTTGTCCATCTATTCCTTTCTCTTACTGTACTACTCTAAAATTGGAAGCGTCAGAAAAACTATCCTTTCTTTATAACTTATTTTCAGGATGCTACACAGTTCCTAATACATTTTAAATGCTTAATGAATTATCTAAGAAAATAAATGAAGGCATTTACCACTGTTCATAAGATATTGAACTCAGCTAAAACTGTGATTATTTTGTCTACATTTCCCTAGTATCTCTAATATTTGGCCATAGTGCCAGACATACAGTGAATTGAAAGGATAAATGTTGAATGGAGCCATTACCCTGTGATGCAATCAGCTCTGCACCTTTCCCTACAAAACCCACTCTCACTCTTCCCACTGAAGCCAGCAGAGGAAAGCCGCCATTACTCTGTGAAGCAAATAGACCTGAGCCATTCCAAATAAGCCCCATCCCTACCTGTCCCGCTGAAGCCAGCAGACGGATCTAGGTGTGGCAGCTTCTGACAGATGTGGGATCTCAGAGGCATAGAATACCATTTCCCATCATACATTCCCAAAGAGGAGGCATACAAAGACCAGGGCAACTGAGTCAAAGAGAAGCCCATCTCCTAGGAAGTCTCCCACTGTGAGAAAATTAAATAAATAAGAGGTAATAGTATAAGACACTAACACCAGCTAGAAAGTAAAAGAAAGATACCTTCACATCTACCAAGGGAAAAGTCCTCATGTCCAGGAAACAAAACACTCCAGTAGCGATGAATACCCCTTTGAACAAAGAAGCTCAGAAAGAAAGAGAAAAATCTCCAGAAGAGGAAGTTGAA
>PVKE010040217.1:0-14613 GCA_004027555.1 Craseonycteris thonglongyai
TGTCTTCAGTGCATAGTTATTTCTATTTTACTTTTTGACAGAGAGAGAGACAGAGACAGAGACAGATAGAGAACCAAACTGTGGGAACTCCCCAGTTCAGCATGTGGGTCCTGCCTGGGCCGGAGCCGGGATTCGATCCTCGGTCCTCATGGCCTCAAAGCGAGCGCTCAACCCGCTGAGCCGTCCCGGCTTTCCCCCATAAACTTTCTTAAAACATTATGAGGGGAAGCCAGGATGGCTCAGTGGGTTAAGCGCTCACTTTGCAGCCCTGGGGACCGAGGATTGAATCCAGGCCCCGACCCGTATGGACCCATATGCTGAACTGGGGAGTGCCCCCAGTTCGGTTCCCACTGGAGTGAAACCCCGGCCCAGTTCCTGCCCTGTGCAGCCCCGCGCCCACCTGTGGAATGAAACTATGTGGAAAAACCCCTGATGTGCAGCTGTGGAGACTGTTTTGGGCCCTACCCCCTCTCTCTATCTCAGTATCTCTGTATCTCTCTCTCTGTTAAAAACAATAAAAATAAATCTTTAAAAACAACAAAAAAAACCCTAAAAAACATTAGGAGATTTTTCTGTGATGTTTCTTTTTTTTTTTTTTAAGTTCATCAGTTATATCGTTAGTGTTAGTGTATTTTTTGTGTGGCCTAAGACAGTTCTTTCAATGTGGCCCAGGGAAGCCAAAAGGATGGATGTCCCTGTTTTAATACAAAAAGTAGTTGTTTGTACTTATGATTATTTCCTTAGGACAGATTCCAAAAGGTGAAATTCCTGAGCCAAAGGTTATAAATAGGATGCCGGGATAGCTCAACAGGTTGAGTGCTTGCCTTGCAACTGCGAGGTCTGGGGATCGAATCCTGGCCCTGGCCCATACAAACCCATATGCTGAACAGGGGCACACCTCCCATGTGGAAGGCCCCTAGTTCAGGTCCTGCCCCGAGTGGCCCACATCCACCTGTGTGGAATGAAACTGTTGAAACTAATGATGTACAACTGTGGAGACTGCTCTGGGCCCTCCTTCTCTTGGCCTCTCTCCTCTCTCTCTCTCAAGCAATAAAATAAGTCTTAAAAAATAAAAGGTTATACACATTTTAAGAATCATGTTTTATATAGTGTCTGACAGAAGTAATGCCTAGAGCTGGTGATCTATACCAAATCTTTCATTGTAAAATCATAAGCATGTGATTCTGTAACAATAGCTTCACTGCTCTCACTCACTGTTCCCTTGTCAGTCAGTGGGCCATTTTACTTCACGGAACCTGGCATACAAAAGTTATTAAGGATACTAAGAACACATCTGTTTATATTATACTTCTTTAAAAAGGGTGTTACTTCTGCCAGACCCTGTATTTCCAGATTACCGTATTTTTCGCTCCATAAGACGCACTTTTTCCCCCCAAAAAAGTGGAGGGGGGAAAAAGTGTGTGCATCTTATGGAGCGAATATTGCAAAGAAGAGTGCACGTTGGGGACCTTAATGATACCGTGGGGAAGCCTGCAGCCAGATCAGAAAACAGGGACTGCATGGAAGGAGAGCGGGTCCAGGCAGGTCAGGTGCGTCTTATGGAGCGAAAAATAACTGTTTCCTAAAAAGAGTTCCCTAATTTCTTCTACCTCCAAATGTTTGAGAGCTTTTGTCTCTGTGTATCCTTACCAGCATTGGGATTATCCTTTGTTTTTTTAATCTTAGTTTGATAGGTAAAAATTTCATTCTCATGGTTTTGAAAGTGATGTCACCCTAACTTACAAATCCTCTTCATGGCATGGCTAGGGATGGAGCTAACAGGTAGTAATTCTGATCCGTTGTTTCTCTCTCTATACTTCTTGTGGATGTATCCTGTTTCCCTTTAACTAGTTCTTCTTCCTGTCTAGGAATGACACTGTGCGCTTTGCTTTGGACGTCCTGGCTATTCTCACTGTTGTGCCAAAAATTCAGCTGCAGTTAGCAGAGTCAGTAGATGTGCTGGATGAGGCTGGCTCCACCGTCTCCACTGTAGGTGGGTTTCCCTTGCCATTTTTGTCAATGCTTGGACTGGACTTGTTTTCCTTTGCTATTCCAGTTGTGGTTACTTACCTGACATAATTTTGTGGTATGAGAACAGAAGGTAATAGAGGAGGGTACCTTGTCTGCTCCTTCTCAGGTGTGCCAGATAGCTTCATATAAAGGAGTCATGTAGGTGAGTTCAGATTTTCTGAGTGATGTGGGCATTTCTGCTGTAATGGTATAGGTGCATTCCTGAGAACCCTGTACTCTACAGAGTCTTGTGCTAAAAATAAAGTTTATAGGAAAAATGGGTGGGCAGACAGGAAAAAACTTAAGCAACTTTGTAGTCTGAACCCTTGTAAATCAGTAAGTGACAAGCAGCTCAGAATGGATAGAAACTTATCATACACAAAAACCAAAACCAAATATACTTCATTTGAAAATATACTTTATGAAGAGCAGGGCTGCTGAGGTGAGCATGGAATGTAGTGTGACCGGCCGAGCGTCTTGGGCTGCACTGCCCTGGAGAAAGCCCGTGGCACAGCCCCTCGTTTTTAACCTTTGTTGTACATGACAGAAAGGTTTCTGCTGCCACTGTAGCAGCCAGCCTCAGGGTTTTTTCTTTACTGCTGAAGGTTTTAATTTAATACCACTATTTTTGCTCTCCTTACCTAGGAAAAATTGCCCGTAAACCTTGGTGACTTCCATATAATACTGACATCATTCCACTATTTAACAACTACATATGAGGTGCATCATAAAGCTACATTGTAGTAGAACTGATTGTATTTTATACAAACAATCCCTTGTACTTCCAAAAAAAGTGTGGTAGTTTTCTTTCAGGTGAAACAAAATAAATAGAACTTTAAATTTTAACTCTGAAGCAACTGTTGAAGTTGGCCATTAGTTTTATGAGGATTAATATGAAATGTTTTTTCCCCCAATAGGTATCAGCATCATTTTGGGAGTAGCTGAGGGTGAGTTCTTTATCCATGATGCTGAAATCCAGAAGTCAGCACTTCAGATTATCATCAATTGTGTGTGTGGCCCAGATAACCGAATTTCCAGTATTGGCAAATTTATTTCTGGAACTCCTCGGAGGAAGCTGCCTCAGACGCCCAAAAGTAGCGAGCACACCCTGGCCAAGATGTGGAATGTGGTTCAGTCCAACAATGGCATCAAGGTGCTGCTGTCCTTACTGTCTATCAAGATGCCCATTACAGATGCAGACCAGATCCGGGCCCTGGCCTGCAAGGCCTTGGTGGGCTTGTCTCGAAGCAGCACTGTTCGGCAGATCATCAGCAAACTGCCCCTTTTCAGCAGCTGCCAGATCCAGCAGCTGATGAAGGAGCCGGTGCTGCAGGACAAGCGCAGTGACCACGTCAAGTTCTGCAAGTATGCTGCTGAGCTCATCGAACGGGTGTCAGGAAAGCCGCTTCTCATTGGCACTGATGTGTCCCTGGCACGACTGCAGAAAGCAGATGTTGTTGCCCAGTCAAGGATCTCCTTCCCTGAGAAAGAGCTGCTTCTGTTGATAAGAAACCACCTCATTTCTAAAGGGCTTGGGGAGACAGCAACTGTGCTGACGAAAGAGGCTGACCTGCCCATGACTGCTGCCTCGCATTCTTCTGCCTTCACCCCAGTCACTGCTGCTGCTGCTGCTTCTCCTGTCTCCCTTCCCCGAACCCCTCGAATCGCCAACGGCATTGCAACTCGACTGGGCAGCCATGTTGCTGTGGGTGCCACTGCCCCTTCTGCCCCCACTGCCCATCCTCAGCCACGGCCCCCCCAGGGTTCACTAGCTCTGCCTGGCCCATCTTATGTAGGCACCTCCCCTTTGATTGGTAGAATCAGTTTTATTAGAGAGAGACCATCACCCTGCAATGGCAGGAAAATCAGAGTGTTGCGGCAGAAGTCGGACCATGGCGCCTACAGCCAAAGCCCAGCCATAAAAAAGCAGTTGGACAGACATCTTCCTTCCCCACCTACACTGGACAGTATCATCACAGAATATCTTAGAGAGCAGCATGCACGCTGCAAGAACCCAGTTGCCACCTGCCCACCTTTCTCTCTCTTTACTCCTCACCAATGTCCTGAGCCAAAACAGAGGCGGCAAGCCCCAATAAACTTTACCTCAAGGCTAAACCGCAGGGCATCATTTCCAAAGTATGGCGGGGTGGATGGCGGATGCTTTGATAGGCACCTTATCTTTAGCAGGTAAGGAGAGCCCACCTCACTCCCTGGGATTGGAATGATTTGGGCCATATCAGCATAGAGTGATTAGGCCAGAAAGCCCTTTATTGGCTTGAAATACCAGTGATTATCATTTTGTGTCAATAGATAATGCAATGTGACCCTACTCCCTTTTGTCAATCATGCCTTGTGTTATAGTTGACAATATATTGATATCCTTGTTAATAACTAGTATGCTTTCAAGAACCCATGGAACATGCTGTCTCTAGGCTCCCTAGCTTGTTCTGTGTGGGTAAAGTTGTCTTCTGTTCTTATTCTTTACAATTCTTACAGATTTTAAACATGGGAATTTTTGATATGTGAACTTGTAAGTGGAGGTCCTTGCGTTTAAAATGAGCATGAACTAAAGGTCACTATGATATTTTGGAAGAATCCTTGAAACATAAATGCTCTATGCTTTTTCTTTTATCCTCTTAGCAAAGTTTTCTTTTCCTAAGTCTCCGCACGTTCTTTGTTTCTGATTTCCTTAAGTCTCCGCACGTTCTTTGTTTCTGATTCTCTTTTTTCTTCTTGGTTTAGGTTCCGTCCTATTTCAGTGTTCCGGGAAGCCAATGAGGATGAGAGTGGCTTCACGTGCTGTGCGTTCTCAGCACGAGAGCGGTTCCTGATGCTTGGCACCTGCACTGGGCAGCTGAAGCTCTACAATGTGTTTAGTGGACAGGAGGAGGCCAGCTATAACTGTCACAACTCGGCCATCACACACCTTGAACCTTCCAGGGTAAGGTTCCCATCCTGCGTTGTTCTCAATCATTCTTTTAAGATGGGTTGGTGAACTTTGCCCCCATTGGCTGGCTGGTTGCCTATATTTGAACATTAAGTTTTACTGGAACGTAGTCATGCTCATATGTTTATATGTTGTCTGTGACTACTTCTGTGCTGCAACGGTGGAGCTGAGAAGTTGTGACACAGACCAATCATATGGCCCACATTGCTTATAGTAAACTGTCCTTTTAAGTAAAGTTTGCCAACTTCTGTTCTGAGACCTGGAGGGTATGTGTGTGTGTACACTAATTTGGAAACTGAGATTACTATGACCACAAAAATATTTTTATGTCAGAAACCGTAAAGTACTGTGAATTTTTAGGCAAATAAACATTACATTCCACTGGGTCATAGTTTATTAGTACTATTCTGTGGATGGAATTGACACCTTTACTATTCTTAAAAGGACTGTTAAGATGACAAGGATAATTTTCCTGATTTTAGAGTAAAGGAGGCTCACCCTTTAATGGACTTTCTCGTTGAAAAACCTTCAGGAGTCTTAGCTAGAAAGTCTAACAGATGTTTTCAGTTGACTGATAATTCAGATGAAGGAGACAGAAATATGACCAAATATAAAGAAATGAGGAACCATCCTGATATTTTTCTAAGTTGTTTTTCTCCCCACCTTTGGAACTATTGTATTTTATGTGGTTCAGGAGGATTTAAAATTATATTAAATTTAGTTATTTTTTTAGGATGCTGTAGGTACATACACTTAAATTCTAGCACCTTCTGACCATTTCTTGGTTCCTGGGAATTCTTCTGTTTTCCTTATAACCCAACAGTATATATTTTTTGAGCTTGTATTTTAAAATGCTGATGACAGGTAGTGACGCCTACATTTATATGAACACATGGTTACTGACCTTGGGCCTTCTCTTTCTTTTAGGATGGGTCCTTGCTGTTGACATCTGCCACTTGGAGCCAGCCTCTGTCTGCACTTTGGGGAATGAAATCAGTATTTGATATGAAGTATGTGTATATTTTTACAACCTAGTCTCTGTTTCACAGTTTACCTAATCATAGCCCCCTTTTGGGAAAAGAGGAATACAGTGCACTATTGCTAATTTCTTTCTTTCTCATCTGTGGCTCAAAGGATTTCATCTTTCTTAATTCCTGGATAGTTTTACTAAGTGTATACATTCCCATCAACTGCAGACCCTTCACTAATCCACACACACATCTGTTTACTTTCTCACATTCATACTCTCTGCTGGGGGAAGAAACCAGCCATTGTCAATATAACAAGAATGGTTACATGGCTAGATACTTTCTGGACAACCCTTGTATTTCAAAAGCATGTGTGCCTCATTAGCCATTTCTTTAACCAAGTATTTTCCATCAATTATTTTGGATTGCTTGGATGGAGGGAGTTTTCTTTTTAATCTTAAGTGTATTTTCCTGGTTCAGAACTGAATATCTTCAGGTGAGTATAATTGGGCAAAAGCCTGAGGATCACCTTTATTTTCAGTTGGTTGAACAAGTATGTCCTGAAGGTCTATCACTTCGGTACTTGTGTTTGTCCATAGGCATTCCTTCACAGAAGATCACTATGTTGAGTTCAGTAAGCACTCTCAGGATCGGGTCATAGGCACAAAAGGAGATATTGCCCATGTAAGTACTGAATCCACTGCTTTTGAATTGATTGTGCCTGTTTGTTCATACTGAAGTCTCTAGACTGAATGTGAGAACTTAAGTCCTGTGGGCAATTAGACATTATTCAGCAATATTTTTTCCAGTTAGAATCTGTAAGTGTAATCAAGTAGTTCTTAGTTCTAAGTCATGGGAGTCCAACCTTTTGGCTTTGCTGGGCTACATTGGCATAAAAATTGTCTTGGGCCACACATAAAATATACTAACAGTAATGATAGCTGATGAGCTTTAAAAAAAAAAGTTGCAAAAATATCTCAATGTTTTAAGAAAGTTTACGAATTTATGTTAGGCCGCATTCAAAGCCATCCTGGGCTGCATGTGCCTCACAGGGCCCAAGTTGGACAAGCTTGTTCTAAGCTACATGGGAAAAATGTAAAAGGACTAAACAGAAACTTAATCTGACAGTTTGAGAAAGATGTCATTAACACAACAGATATTTAAAAATACTAAGTTTTAGATCAAGCTTGTCCAACCTGCAGCTTGTGGACCACATGAGGCCCAGGACAGCTTTGAAAGGCTGCCTAAGACAAGTTTGTAAACTTTCTTAAAACATTAGGAGGTTTTTTGCGATTATTATTATTATTTTTTTAGCTCATCAGCTATTAGTGTATTTCATGTGTGGCCCAAAACAGTTTTTCCAATGTGGCCCAGGGAAGCATAAAGGTTGGACCCATCCCTGTTTTAGATGGAGTCTCATTGGGGAGATAGTAAATAAAGAAACAAACATATGGTATATCAGGTAGTAAGTGCTGCTCAAGAAAAGAAAGCAGGGTAAGAGGTAGGAAGTGCTTGTTAGTGTGTGGGGTACTTTTGTTTTATTTAGAGTAATCATGGTCGCTGATTGGTTAACATTTAAGCAACATCTTGAAAGGAAGTGTGGGTGTCATGCAGATATGTGGGGAAAGAGTGTTATAAGAGGGAATGGCAAGGCAATAAGCTTTTACTTTGGGAGGTAGGAGGGAGAGGAGAGAGTAAGAATTGTGGTCAGTGTGGAGGCTACATCATGTAGTATCTTGTAGGCTGTTGTTAGGACTTCTGGCTTTACCTCTGAGTGAGATGAAGACATTGGAGAGTGAGCAGAGGACGTATGACTGGATGTAAGGTTCCTAAAATATGGGTCTGGTTTCTGTGAGAGTAGCAAGATCAGACTTTCCAGTTAGGAGGGCGTGGTCAGTACACATGGGAGAATTTCAATGGGCCTGGGCTCTGGGGTTTTGGACACATGAAGTTTGTGTTTTCTTTTAAACATTCAAGAAGGGAATGAGCAGTTGAATATGCAAATTAAGAGAGAGGTCTGGGGTAGGAGGTATAAATAGAGGAGTTGTCCACATATTGAAATATTAGAACCCTAAACCTGGATGAGATTATTAAGGAAGCTAGAGAAGAGAAGTGTAGGGACCGAGTCCTGACACGTGCCACTATTTAAAAGTTGTCAAGTGAGGAGCAGCGGGAGACCTCAGGAAAAAGATGTGCTCTAGAAGGCAAGGGTATGTTCTTGAGAAAGGGTTGACTGATCAGTGGGTCAGAAACTGCTGGTGAATTGTATAAGAATTGAGAGGTGACCTTTAATTTACAGTGTGGAGGTCACTGTCAACATGTCACGAGCTAGTTCTGTGCAGTGAAGTGAAAATCTGATTATAGTGAGTTCAGGAGAGAACAGGAGGAGGAAAGTGGAGACTAAGTATAGACAAGTTTTTTGAAGTGTTTTGCTGAAAAACAGCAGAAAAGTGGATAGTATCTTGAATTGAGGGAGTAATACATATGCTACCACCTAGATGCACCATCACTTTAATAATGTGCCATATTTTCTTTCTATGTAAATGTGTGTTTTTATGAATCATTTGAAAGTAAGTTATAAACATCATGATATTTTATCCCTAAATCTTACAGCATATCCTTAACAGTAAGGGAATTTATTATATAATTATATTCTTACTAAATTTAAGAAAATTTGCAGTAATTCCCAAATACTTTATATCCATTCCATACTCAGTTTTCCTGATTGTTCCTGATGTATTTGGTTTCAAATGTTTTTTTTTGTTTGTTTGTTTTTTTTGAACCAGGATTCAGCCAAGATTCACATATTGCATTTGGTTGTTATATCTCACTAATGTTTTAAAGTCAAGAACCATTTCTCCAGTTTTCATGACTTTGACTTTTGAAGAGGTCAGGCTAGTTGTCTTGTCCCATAATTTGGATTTGTTTGTTTCCTTGTGGTGTCTCCTTATTTGTTCTTATATTAAAGGAAGATTTTTTTTTTAATGATTGGAAATATTACAGCATGTCTGTAAGCTGATAGGAAAGATCTGGTCTCTGCATGGGATGCACATTGTAGACATTGGAACTTTTAGAATTGTAAGGCTAAAATACATCGGGAGATTTTAAGGAGAATAGAGTATTTCATTGATGCTTTTTCCCAAAAAGTAACCCTTAAGAGTATTTGGTGGGTAATTATTAGCTAATCCCATATGTATAATTTCTCAGTTTCAATCTTAGAAACATTTTCTGTTTCTTGAAATGGGGAGGGGAAGAAGAGGGTTTTTTTTATCCTATTGCTATCTCACTTCTCATTTTCTTTTGGAGACTTTTAAACCTTGAATGAAAATCAAAGCACTTAAACTTTGCTTGGATGAGTGCGGTCTTCCTACTTTCCAGTTGGTTTACAACATTAGGGCTTTTTTTTTTTTTTTTTTTTTGATTTTGTGGGTTTTGGAAAGCATGGGAAAGAGATTTTACAGTTTCTGTTTGAATTTGTCAATGGATAGATTGGTCTGATTTTTCTCTTCCCACCCCTTCTTCTCTAAAGATTTATGATATTCAGACTGGCAACAAGCTGTTGACTCTGTTTAACCCAGATCTTGCCAACAACTACAAGAGGAACTGTGCCACCTTTAATCCTACAGATGATCTTGTCTTAAATGATGGCGTCCTCTGGGATGTCCGCTCCGCACAGGCCATCCACAAGTTTGACAAGTTCAACATGAATATCAGTGGTGTTTTCCATCCGAATGGGCTGGAGGTCATCATTAATACTGAGATTGTATCCTTTACATCCACGTCTTAACTTCCATTTATCTAGTTTGTGATGCAGAAATGACCTTTTTTTTAGTATCTGGTTAACATATTCACACAGGTGCCACACAGGTAATAATCTGGTGCCTCTCCTTTGGTCTGAATTGTTAGTGAATCTCCCTCCAGTGGATTTTTGCCAATGTTGGTACCCATGACTTCACTAGCATATTTTCTTCATGTTGGTAAAAGTGACCTGATTTCTGCCTTCTACTTCCCCAAATATTAAAATGGACTTCTATCTTCTGAAGGTTTTTACTTTTGCTCTATAGAAATCAATTGCTAGACATTAAGAGTAAAATGAAGTGCTACTATTGAGAGGAAGGGTACTCATAACTTTCATCTATATGAAGATAACGTAAGAGATTTTTCAGGGATGTTGTTCAGTAACATATTCTACATGGTTTTATTTTACTCTCATCTCATTGACTTTTAAAACATTAATACTTAACAGGAGGAGGGAAAAGTGATAGGTTTGAATTTTCTCCATGAAGTTAGATAAGAAATTTTGTGTAAAATAGTTTTTCTTGACCACTCCCCTCCTAGTGGGACCTTCGCACTTTTCATCTTTTACACACAGTTCCTGCTCTGGATCAGTGTCGCGTGGTGTTTAACCACACGGGGACAGTGATGTATGGAGGTAATAAACGTTTTACATTTCTTCAGTACCGTATTTTCCGGCGTATAAGACGACCGGGCGTATAAGACGACCGGGCGTATAAGACGACCCCCTAATTTTACAGTTAAAATATAGGTTTAGGCCTATATTCGCTGTATAAGACTACAGCCTCGGAAGTGGGGGGTAGTCTTATACAGCGAATATAGGCCTAAACCTATGTTTTAACTGTAAAATTAGGGGGTCGTCTTATATGCCGGAAAATACGGTAGTCTCTTTCTTTTTTCTCTCTCCCCTCACTTAGTTTGACACTTTCTTTTTGGAAAATGCTCTCAAATGTGAATTGGAAAGCATTAGTAAATTGTAGCTTAAAAGATAAAATGATATTCAAACGGTGACAAAAGAAAAGATGAAAATAATGTAGATTTAGGGTAAAAGGCCACTAGCTTTGAAGTTAACAGGTAAAATAATTTCATATGGAAAGAAATTTCATGCAGTAATTTTCAATGTATATCATTATGAACTTGAAGATGCTTTGCATTTGTTGTCTTATGATGTGAGCCCTCACTTGGGAGCTAGATGAGAGGTTGAGTATATTGTTGCCAAATTAGTTGGGATATGTAAGGAGGACACTCGTGAATGGGATATGTTCCTGATTCTAATAGTGTTTTGCTCCCCTGTCCCTGTTACCCCTTCCTTCCCAACTAGCTATGTTGCAGGCTGATGATGAAGATGACTTAATGGAAGAGAGGATGAAAAGCCCTTTTGGATCATCCTTCCGAACATTTAATGCGACTGACTACAAACCTATAGGTAAGTGTAAAGGGGCAGACCTTGATCATTTTGTCATATTTTGGTATTTCTTATTTAAGACCCTCCATTTTCTGGGAGGACTAATTTTTTATTGAAAAGTGAAGGAGTTATGGAAATATTTATAAATAACCACCTTGAATCCCTTTAGAGGAAAAGCTGGTTTTAAGGTTCCAGCAAATAGTCCCATCCCGAGTCTTGCACATTCTGTTTTCCAGCGACCATTGATGTGAAACGGAACATCTTTGACCTGTGTACAGACACCAAGGACTGCTATCTTGCTGTCATTGAGGTAAAGGGAGCTAGCGGAAACCCTGCTGTTGTGTTATGGTTAGGGCCGCTTTTACTACGGCATTTTGTCTGATATGTGTTATAAAATTGATGTATTCGTGATGGTAGATTATTGATAACCTACTCATTTGATGGGGTTTGGGAGATATTCAGAATAAGAGAAGTAGTAAGAAAAATGCCAGTATAAAACAGTATGGAGAGTTCTATCTCCTGTTCTCCTGGACCCATACGTCATGTCATCCCTTTTTTAGACGGGCCTAGACCTCTCTCCAGAGCAAGACGGGTTTGTTCCAAAGTTGGATCTCTCCTTTTTCTATATCTCTCACTGCCCAAGCTGTCTCATCCTGTTTTTCTTTCCCTCACTGTGTCCTAGGTATGACATTTTCAGAGTCAGTTCAAGAATTTTGGGTTTTGGCAGCTTTGATAGCCACAGGGTCAAGATGAGGTGTGGATGTGGGCCTTCTGAAAACCAACTGCTCCTTGTGGACTGGCTGTTCTCTTTCAGAACCAAAGCAGCATGGATGCTCTCAACATGGACACAGTGTGCCGGCTGTATGAAGTGGGCAGGCAGCGCCTGGCGGAGGATGAGGATGAAGAGGAAGACCAGGTCAGTGGTCTTTGGGATTTCTTTCTGCTGAACAATTCTTATAGAGGCTATGCTCTTTTGCTTTGTACTATGGAGTTTTTTAAGATCAGCCTTTGCTACCTGTTGGCATATTCTGAAGGCCTATCATGTGCCCTTGATCAATGAAACTCAGAAGAAAATAGATTTTGTTATTATAAAACTTTAACCAGTACCTGATGGTTCTGGGAGTTCCACTATAATTTAACTTATAGGTAAGCAAGCTTGGATTTTGCTTTAGAGATTTCCTTGAGCTCACCCTCAGAACCAGTGCCCTATCTGGCTTTAAGATAAGTAGCTCCCCTACTCCCAGTGTCAGCCCAAATCAGAAAAGTCACTCTGCTGAGCGAGAAATGGCTTCACCTTTAAAACTTGTGGTTTGCATTGTCTCAGTTTTATGGCATAGTCTATTTTAGAGTAAAGAGTGACATTATAGGTAAAGAGAAGATTTTGATGCTTTTAAGAAATTAAATATTTATAAAATGTGGGCAGATAGTATCATGTCCCAAAGTCTTTGCTTTTCCTTTCCCTGGGGGTTTTAAATTATGGTCATATTATGTGAGGTGCTGGCCTGTGCGGCAGATTGTTCCAGTTTACTGGGCTCATTAACCACCGTCCTTTTCCAAGTATACACTCTCCAACCAGTCCCTTTTGTCCAATCTGAGAAATATTTGTTGCTGGGTGAGTAATATAAAGTTGAAGACCAGGATTTTACTTTCTTGTTGCAGATATTAAAGAAGGTAAAATGTCTTTTTTCCAGATCTTTGGTTCATTTTCTGTTTTTCTCTTACGCTGTGGTATTGCTTAGTGTTGGTGCTTTGTCTCTTCTTTGAGGGCACAGAGGAGTGGGGCAACCCTAGAAGGAGAAGCAGCACCCTTTCCTGTGTTTGCTCTGCCATCTCTTCCCCTCCTCCCTCCCCTACTCTTTGGCAAATCATGCTCACGGGTTAGAGCTAATGCAGTAGCTCTCTGTTAGTGTCTATCCCAAACAGCTTGTATTTAGACTTAAATTAAAAAAAAAAAAAGAAACCCTTTTTGAAAATGGTAATTTTAAAAGTATTTTTTGGATACAAATCTAATACTATGGATGAATGACTCATGTTTTTCTGTGACAGGAATTAGTACTGACTATAAGCAAGGGTGTTTTGCTGTCATTTTGAGATTTAGGTGTGTGTACTGCTGTTGGGCTTTGCAGATTATGAACCTCTAGTCCTCAATATGGAATGGTTGAGTACTTTTTTCACCTGTGATCAAAAACTAAAACCAGAGACTCACCTAACAACCCTCTGTGTGTAGTTTCTTAAGCTCCTCTGTCTGTGGTCGGAACTCTGTCTCTGGTGGAATGTTCCGACTGGCTAAGCATGAATTTTGTTAGTACTCGGAAATGATTCACAATTCCCAGAAATGGGTTTCTTAGCAGCGTGAGGAAAGGAGACTCTTATGTATTTGGGGTTAGTAGTCACTGTGGAATCAGAGTGGAGCCTTCTTTGGGGTTTACTTCTTGACCCATATGTGCCTTGCTTTTATTGCTTCCTTCTGTGGGATGTCCTCTTAGGTAGGGGCAGTTTCTTACCTCTCTTCCCTCTCCCCTCACACACAGATGAGTCCTGCTCTTCTTACAGGTGAATGTAGTCCTGATCCTTGTTGGATCACATAGGAATGTCTTATAAAGCACTTTACTAAAAATGACATCCTCAGTACAATAATCTGTTTTTTCTTGAGTAGACTATTTTTTAGATCAATTTTAGGTTCACAGCAAAATTGAACAGAAGTTTATAGATTTCTTCCACACATACAGCCTCCCCTATTGTGAACATCATCCCCCACCAGAGTGGTACGTTTATTACAGTCAGTAAACCCACATTGATACACCATTATCACCCAGTTTACATCAGGTTTTACTCTTGGTGTTATTTCTGTGGGTTTGGACAAAAGTATGAAGACATGTGTCTACCATTACAGTATCTTACAGAGCACTTTCAGTCCTTAAAATTCCTCTGTGCTCTGCATCCCTCCCCCATAACCACTGATAGCCACTGATCTCTTTACGGTCTCCATAGTACTGCCTTTTCCATAGTGTCATATACTGTATTTTGCTGTGTATAATGCACACTTTTTGCCCAAATTTGTGAGAGGAAAACAGGTATGTGCATTATATTATTATTACATGGGTAGTACTAATTCCATATCTGTATAAATGTTCTTAATTCATTTTTTTTTGTTTTTGTTTTTTTTAAAGATTTATTTTTATTGTTTTTGACAGAGAGAGAGAGATACAGAGAAGGGGGAGGGCCCAGAACAGTCTCCACAGTAGCACATCATTGGTTTTTCCACATAGTTTCATTCCACAGGTGGGCGGGGCTGCACAGGGCAGGAACTGGGCTGGGGTCTTGCCCTGGTGAGAACTGAACTGGGGGTACTCCCCAGTTCAACATATGGGTCCGCACAGGCCGGGGCCGGGACCCGATCCTTGGTCCCTGGGGTTGCAAAGTGAGCACTCAACCCACTGAGCCATCCTGGCTTCCCAAATTAAAATTTTTTTTTTATTTCTTTTTAA